>OMNW01020237.1:55066-73943 GCA_900303245.1 Selene dorsalis | reverse complement strand
AGAAGGGAAAAAACTAAAAAAAAAATTGATCACAAAAAAAAGAAAATATGAAATGCAGGGAAAAGGAAGGGGTAACATGCAAAAAAGATGAAATCTGGTTGTCATGCTTACATTAAGAAAAATAGGAAATTACACAGATAAAACTATAAATTATATTAATGCTAATGCAACCTTTAATGAGGCAAAGCACTTTAAATCACTGTTCCTTGTAAAGGGAATATTTATGTCCTTTTTTCATTTACCTCTCACCAAAAACACTATTCTGCATTCACTGTCCCTCACTAGAATTTCACAGATTTCTAATTGCACAGGTAGAGAAGTACATACTCTGGTAAAGAACTGCTGTTCTAAAAACTTTTTATTTTGTCCTTGTTGAAAAGCTAATGTGGAGCCACAGAAACCAAGACCAAGATTTTCTAAAATCCATAGACGGCATTTTTATTCACATAGTTTAATCTTTGTGAACATGTGAGCAACCTTCACTGAAAAGGAGTCCACCACTTCAAGAAACAAGGCTAACAACCAAATAATGGCTCAGCCCCAGAGATGCTGAGATCAGCATTGAAAGCGGCTGGTCGTTTTATTCCCTCTATAGTGGCAATCAAGTATAGGAATTAAACTTTCTCAGTGAGCTAAATAAACTAAAAGATAGAGATATATATATAGATAGAGACAGAGATAAATATAGACAGACAAGTTACAACCTCACTTTGTAAATATACATCAGAAACAGAACCTGACTGCGGTCTTATGGGCCCAACAAAGCACCTTTCACAGCCACTGACTAATGATATGAGGACTGTAATGTTTATTGTAGATATCCAATGAATGAGTAGGGAACCTATTTCTGCTTTTTATTCTTTTATTTGCTGCACCAGTTTGGCTGGAGCTGAGTGAAAGGCAGCAGTCATCCTTTTGAAGGGCATTTAAAGACACAACATTTTCTCATTTATATCAACATAAAATCCAGGTTTCCCTCCTCAAAATGTTCATGGTAAACATTTAGTTTCCTATATAAAAAGTAAAAAAAAAAATTCAACATGCCACAATTCTGTGTGATAAATGAAGGCTAAAACAGAACTATCTATCCTTGTTTCTTATTCTGACCTCAAGAAAAATGTGGGTCATTGGTGTGCTCAGCTTGTCTTGTGGTATTCAATGAAGATAAAGCATAGCAAAGTGAAAAATGAAAATAACAATAATATAAAAAGTAACTTTTCCTATGGAAAAGGGTGATTGTCTTCCAGTAAGTGAAGTGTGCTGGATGTTTGCTCCCCATAGAAGTAGTTGTTGTTGCCTCAACTGTGAACGTTGCACAACCTTAGCCTCAAACGTTAAGGAAGTCCTTATTGTATTTTCAGTCAAACTAGAATTGAACTTAAATCCAACTTAGTCATCGGTCAAGTTCTGGCACAAAACCTACTATCAGGCACAAACTAGTAATGGACCCAAACTCAGGCAAGAACAGGTGTCATTGATAACCAGATGAGCACATGCCTAATGAGCCAACAGGTACAGGACAGAAGGTATCCAAACCAGCAGGTAAAAGGTAAGTAATAGACAAAAACAACAGCTGATGCACGTTAGAGTCTCAATGAAACAACAGTGGACCTCTCGCACAAAGACAAAGAAGATCTGGCACAGAAGGAGGGGAAGACACAGACTAAATACAGTGGGAGGAGCATGAGACACAGGTGCAACACATTAGGGCGGGGCAAGCAATCCCCACAGGAGGGAAACTTGATTGGAAGTGGTTCTGAAACAAGACAAGAAGTAAGTGACCAAAATGAAACACAAATGCAACAACACTGAAAATAATAAGACATTACCTATAGAGGCAGGACAGACTGTAACAAATTACTGCTACTATAACTACATTGCCCTATCGCCATGCATGGACCATATCTGAAGCAACCATTGAAGGTGAACAATGTATCACATACAATAAATAAATCAATACTGTAATACTTTTCGACATGGCCAAGGCGACTGAATAAGATTGAATAAAATAGATATGAAAATGTTCCATTCTCATGGCTGACTAGGAACTTCCAGGGCCTGCAATATCTAGATTGAACAAACAAAGGACAGGTCAAGAAAAAAAAGAAGTTTGAATCATCCTCAAGATGATGTAGATGTTCATTACAAATTTCATAACAATCTGGCCAGTGGCATTCGAGATAGACTGTTCAAGTGTCAGACCGCCCACCATCACCAGCCTCACCAGCCTATTGCCAGCAGGACTAAAACAGTGCTGACCTTTTGATTCAGATACAGCCATATAGTATAGTCTACAGAACATGGGTTATACAATAGGGAAGTAAAAGGCAAGACATTTTTAAAGCATTTAGGAAATAACTGCTGAGAGCAATTGTGAAGTAAAACAAGTATTAGTGTTACCTGATTTTATTTCCTTCTTCACAGATCCCAGGAGCAAACACACACTGTACACATACAAACATGAAATATAACACCATCCAGCTAGCAGACTATGTTTATTAAAAACAAGATCTGAACTATCTGACTATTTGTGTCTTCATTGATCAAACTATTTGCCGCTCAAGTCCTAACTACCTTGAGAACTAGCTGAAGTGGTTGCAGTGTTCAGTCTTGTGGTTTGTTTACATTTGGATTGTGGACTGTGCCTTTAAAACACATATCATACAGACATGACATTTGCTCACCAAAGATTTATTTCCTCTGCGTTCCTCTCCCTCTATTTTTTTATTTTTTATTTATTTTTTTTTGTAAAGGTGAAGTGATCCCTCTAACACTCTAAACCATCAAATCTGCTCAGGACCTTTTGACTCCCTTTTATTTCCCCCTGGCATCTTTTACCTCTTTGTGCTAGTCAGTCAGTCTCTCTGTCATTTCCCTGGTCTCTCCCTCTCTCTTTCTCTGTGTATTTTGTATTCTCTCCAGTGGTGGTAAAGATCCCAGAGGCAGACGGCTGGAGATGAGGAGTTCTTGCACGGTAACAGCCTATTACAAGTCATTTCTCTCACAGTGTCACTGGTTTCCAGCTAGTCATGTCAATCATGCAGAGCCCCATACAAGTATAACACACGTAAACTCACACTTGGAAAAATATTCCTTTATCAACATCCCTGAAAGACAGAAACCGAGAGAAATCATTATCCTGAGTCAAATTTGAGCAAAACCCTAGATCCCCAGGATGCGGGAATGTCATCAACTTAATCACATCTTTATAATAGGCCAAACAAAATTGCCACTATTGATGTTCATTTAGCTCTGTAATAATGCTATGCACCTTTTAAACTCTCACTCGGAATTTAATATGGAAAAAAATGAGAGAGAATATGAATTGAGAGCTCCCACACATTTGGATTCGTATTAATTATTCAGTTGTTTTCCCCTGTGCAAATGGAAAAGCAATATAATCAAAGCTTGCACAGGCTCGTTTTATTTATTATTGGAAACCCCCATCTCCATTCTCTTTACTATTAATGCTCTTTTTTTTGTCTTCACACCCACTTGATCTCCCTCATATTTATTTCTTCATATTTCTTCTCTTTTGTTCCCTTCTTTTGCTGTGTGACTCCAACACCACAGATCCTACCTCCCTCCTCCTCCACCATGCATTTTAGATATAACTGAACTCTCATCAGAGCTCAGTTCAGTTCATGCTTAATAAATAATTCACATATTTATAATGGTTGACATCTTCCTCTGGTTCCAATTACATCTCCATTGACTGTTTTCTTAGGGGTAAAGGGGAAAAAACAAACAAAGGCAACTATCTAAAATGCTGTTTACATTTCAAGAAATCAAGCAGGACCCATTATAAATATATTCAGCTGAGCCTCTGGGCCACTACTGTATCACACTCACTCAGCTCTTTAAAGATTCACTGGTGATAATTGCTGTCGTTGCCATGCAGCGCAGGCATCTCGAATCAACATAACAGAAAATTTCATCACCGGTATCAAATTTCGATTACAGCAAAACACCGTCACCTTGCCTAAATGAACATCACAAAGCTCATTATTAAAACGAACAGAGAATCGGCATTACAGAATAAAATTTCACTCAGCAGAAGTTATTACATCTGAATTTAATTTCCTTCTCAGTCCTTCCTTTATCCCTCTAACTCCTTTTATTCTCATGATGCCTGTTATTAAATACACACCAGCCTGTCATTATGCAGTCATATCAGTGGACGTACTTGCTAGGCTTTATTAAACTCTTTGCCATACTCTCTGCTCAGGTGCATTTTCTATACAAATTGAAATCTGCTGTAATGAAATACCGTCAAATTAGGACAAATAATTGCCTCTCTGTTTCCAGCAGGAGAATTGCTGAGCTGACGAATTTGCTCACACTGTTTACACTGTTTACACTTGACATCCAACCTTTTCAATCTATTAATGGTCAGAACTGACAACCATTGCATAACATTTGATGAAGGGACATTTGAAGTAGCTCCTAGGTGATATACTTAAAAAAAAAAAACTCCAGTGGCATTCGCTTTCTATCTTTTGTACTGAGACCTATTATGTAAGCCCAGAGTCTTTTTTTCTTCTTGTGGGTGGCTCTCTGCCTTTCCCACAATGCATGCTTTCATGCCACAAATTGAGCCTCTCGACTCATGTCCACACTGAGGAAGTGAAATTTGAAAATTTACATTTTCACCTCCATTTTTGTCATTTCTCTCTTTTCCATCCTCAGCAATTTCACACCCAAAGAGCAAGCTTTTAAAATCATCAGTGAAAGACTGGATGAATTTTAAAACGCTGTTCTTGTCAACGAGCGGTCTTTTTCTATAAATCACGCAAGCCTGGTCAGACATGGTAATTGATGTTCAGCAGTAATTGCAAGACACCAACTTGCTGTTGCCTTCAACTCCCTGTGATTAGTCACTGAAATGGCCAGTTACACTGTCGGATGACTTCCTGAGACTCAAACAATACTGTGATAAATCAGCCGTACTAAAACGTAACAATCTTCAAATTCACTTTATTTGTTATATTTCAGTGTTTAGAAGTTGCAAAGTAAATACCTGTTTGGTCCTTGTTCCTAAAAAAAACAAAATATGGACTTACAAAAGACTTTGTTTGTGTCTTGTTTCACTTTGAAACTACTTACCTTGTATACCTACTGTTGTTTTACTTCCTGTCTTTGTCTCGTTTTTCCCTCCATTGTGATTTTCTCCCCCACCCTGATATGTTTCACCTGTGTTCAATTAGCCTTGACTCAGCACATACTAGGCCAGACGTGGGCAACCTATAAGGGCCGGTGTGGCTGCAGGTTTTTGTTCCGACTAACCATGAGCACACAGTTTGACCAATCAACTGTCTGAAGACTGAGATCAGTTGATAAAATGAGTCAAGTCTGGTGCGCTGCTGCTTGGTTGGAAAGAAAACCTGCAGCCTGTACTGGGCACTAGGCAGGAATCAAAGCTGGAAATTCAGTCAATGAGTTTCTTTAACATGAACAAATTATACCAATAGAAATTCTACAAAAACAGTATCAACTTTACTGTGCATCAGTAAAACTTTAGCCTCAGAGGTCAAAACCGCTAAATAATTTCTGTGTTCTGCTGCTGACAGTTACTTTTATTTGGCTTTCTAGGGCAGAGAGGCACAGAAGGTTGATTTTTGACAGCTTTTCAGGAGCCATTTCATAAACTCTAAACCCATCCTGCTGCAGCATGTATTGGCCAGCACATAAAATGTATTTCTTCATTATTAATATACCTGCTTGACATTTCCATGTAGCCACTATTGTGTTCTGTGATTATAATCAAATACGACAAAAGGGCAGAAAGGTCAAACTACCAAACTGCATGTAGCTGAGAATGAAACAGCAGTTGTCTAATGCTTTTTTTTTTTTTGTGGACGAGAGGAGAAATTTAATGTTGACACGTCGTGCCAACCCTATAATTGAAAACAACTAATTACACTGCATACTGAATAGAGCAGTCAATCGTAATACGTTAGAGGATTTATGGGAGGATTAATGCGCTATTATAAGAATATGTAATAGTCGTTGGCTTTCATTTGATGTGAACTACACTTGCCCCTGCTTCTAATAGGATCATAGTTGTGATTTGCTTTGAAACTGCATTTATGTCATGTTTTTTGCATCCCATCTTTCCCCTCTTAACTGTATATGTAAAATTTCATTTCTGCACTAACCAAACATTAAAAAAAATTGTTTTGACAGGTTAAATTCCCATGGGGGTTGAGAAGATAAAATTTATCTTCCACTTCCCCCAGGTATTGTTATGCAGGTAATACATGCACGCCACAGTCTGCTGTAGTTTATTCTGTGTATCTGTGGTTCATGAGGGAGAGTGGGTGATCCAACAATTGACCTTTCTCTGCCAGGATCCTGACACTCAAAGGGTTCCTGATGATCACACCAACAATATGGTGAAACCCACAGTTTCTGTTTAATCCATTTGCAGGTAGAAACTTGTACCAAATATTTGAAACAGGTTCATGTATAATATCTTGAACAGTTTTGCATGATCCTAAATACTTCTAACTTGCATAAGAATTGCTGTGGCAACGACCTTGTCAAACCAGCAGTAGTTGGCTATGGCTTTGTCCATGAGGCATGTAATGGTTAATTTGTCATATATCCCAGCCCATTGTGCTCACAGCTGAACAGGGAAAGCTTGGGCTGACAGCAAATTGATTACTGCCGTCATGAGGCCGGTTAACCGAGACTGATGCTGTTTGGTTTTGTGAAACCAGATAGAGAAAGATAAGACAAGCCCCAGATGTTGTGACAAATGGCACCAACACAGAGAGACAGCAACGAAGGCTCTCCAAGAGTATTGGCAACCATTTCAGTAGCAAAGGTGAAAAGCAAAGAAACAACAACAACAACCCAACAGAGATAGTTTAGGACATGTGTAAAAACGGTGGCGTGAGGGTCACATTCACTGCTGCAGCCATATTCAAACATGCTGAGATCATCGACAATGACAGCTGAGTGACCAAGCTCTGACACACATTTTCCCATTCGCACTCCTCTGTCTCTCTCCATCTCCCCTTTTCGCCTTTATCTCTCTGTCTATTCAGAGGTCTCGGTACCGCTCTGAGTGCAACCTCTAATCTCTTCATCTCCTCTTCTCCACTGGTGGAACAATGTGTCCTGACAGTCGACAAGACTCTGTCCTCCCAGGGGCATAAACAGCTGTGACTGGTAACCTGATTAAGAGGGCCAAGATAGCATCGCATGTGGAGACTGAAAGAGGGAAAAGAGAGGAAGAGATTGAAGCGATATAAGAGGAGATAACAGCCAGAATGATAAATGATCAACAGCATTGGTCTTTGGTTGCGAAGTCCTTGGAGACACCGGACTGACATAGCATAAAGGTACACATGTCGACATTGATCAGAATGCTGAAGGCTGCAATCAACGTAATCAAACTCAAACAGATGCACCTACTCTAAAGTTTTGCAGGGTCTCCTTGGTGTGTGCCCCATCTACACAACTCTGAAGTCAAAACATTGTCTTATACTTGCATGCCTTAAATCATCCACATTTTTTTCTGTTATGCCTCCCCTCTATGGCTCCCTTGCAGATTAAGCCCAATCCCCCACTCCCTGCTTGCTTATCCTTTTTCTGTTCCAGGCTTTATTGTGTTCTCAAGTGTTTATTAGTAAAAAAGCTTTAGAGGATATAGACCTTGATAAAAGATGGAGGTGGCAGACTGGTTAGAGGAAAAGGTAAATCCTCTTCATTTGAGTCCTGAAGCCTAGTTGGTGTGACATTCTGTTACCCAATGGCATTATGCATTAATTTTCAAAACAAATTGTATGGATTGGGTTCATGTTCAGTTTGTTTAGTCCGTAACACTATGTTTTGCCCAGTAGATTTGGCTATCTGATCCTCAATTAACAAGTGGCCTCTCTAAATTAATCCAACATGTCACTTATGTGAAAAGGGCTCATAGTGTCAAAAAGTTCCCATCCATGGATTGAGCAATAGTCCATACAACAAACTATACCAGTGCCTTGGTGTCAAGGGTTACCCAAACAGTTGGATACTGGCTATAACACTACAGTCTAATACCTTGTAAAGTGTTCAGGGCTGTATTTTCAGCCCAATTGTTGTTTATTTAGTAAAACCTTTTATTTGATATTAAGTGAGATTAATAGGTACAGTGAGTTGTGTTGATGTGTGGGAGTATTGCATGTATTTTTTTGTTCTTTGCTTTAGGGTACACATTTCGTGTTTAAAATGGAGGACTGTGTCTTCTGCTCAATGTATCTGAACTGTAGTAATCCCCAGGGCCCAATCATTAATTTTTTTTCTTTCTTTGTTACTTCCGGGACTCATCGTTAGGAATGATAACATCTCCCTTCACAGTTATGCTGATGACATCTCACTTAACCTTCAAATTCAACCACTTGCATACAGCGTAATGATCATAAAAGTACTGTGAAATTTTGACATATTGCAGCCTCCTAATGCTGTACACAATGATTTTTATTCCCTTGGTAGTCCTGACACTAATTGAAAGCCTTCTGTTAATGCTTGTTTATATCTATCACGTAAGACACAGTTGTCAGCCATGAATATAGGAGTTATTCTGGCCTTCATCATCTGGGGATAAGATTTCTTTAGATCTCTCTACTCCTTTCAACAGCAAGGTCAGAAACTTCAATGGGTTTTTTCCAAACTGCGTCTGAGCTTTGTAAAACCAAAGCCTGTTCACAAATGCTCACCTTATTTTAACTCCACTATCATGATTGGACTTGTTTCATGGAATAGCTTTCATCTTACAATTATGTCTTGGCTAAAACTTTGTTTAAGACTCAGTTTTCTTAAAATGCTGTTTAGTTATCTATTAACATTTTCTAATGTTCCTTTTTTTATTAGTCATCACTGCTTTACAATGCGTGCTGTCACTGTTCCCTCGTTCTTTTATATTATCAATTACTCTTATTTTTCTATATTGTGAATATTTAGGCATAATTTGATTTCTGTTTATATAAGCGAGTTCTGCAGCGGCCAAAGGGGTAACAGGTTAGCTGTTTGTTCATAATGTCCAGTGATATTGCTAATTTAGTTTTTTTTTTTTTTTTTTTTTTAATTAAACCATACCTAGGGGAATTAACTGTTGCTTCATGTCCCTCTATTCAAAAACAACCAGCCAAGCTGTGCCAGACTTTTGTTGGCACATAATACCATCATCCATTACACTTTCCAAGATAACTCCTTTTGAAGTGGTGAATCATGATTTTAGACTTCAAACGTGGAAGGGATTTTAACATTTACTGGTTGCTTGATGCTAGGCCCAATAGTTACATGCCAGCCAAAGGTAATTTATAAATTAGTCTAAGCTAATTATTTCCTTGTGTTTGCAGGTGATCTCCTTCGCAGTTTTTTGTCCAAACCTATGTTTTTGGCTATTGTTTTCATTTAGCTTTGTTTCCTGCTCAATTCTGCCTTCTCCATATCCAGGTCTTCTTGTAAGCCAGTTGGACCCTGTGGTAATGAGTCTGGAGACAGTAGAAGCCTAGAGTGAGGACTGAAGGTACAAGGGTTCTGTTTCTCTGCATACTATCACGTTAGTTTCTCACTGACTGCCGATACGCATAGTTGCAGAATGTAAATTGTGATAAGGCCCAGGTCTGCAATGGTGCGTACCTCCCAGGCCCAGGTGCAAACGACTCTGTCCTTTGTTTGAACCATGTAGTCCCCTTTTTAAATATGGGTACTTTGCTGTCCATGCATACGACTCACTACCAATTTCACATGTGCAGTTGCCTTCCTTAGTATAGCCCTACTAGAATTCATCCATAAAGTCAGAAGCATTAACACCAAGGTGGCTGCACTGCATACTGAAGCAAATTGAATACAAACACAGCACAATGTGCACACAGACATGACATTGTCTGCTAAGCTATATGGCGCCCTGTCTAGCCAACATTTGATGCTAAGAAACTCCTCTTTGCAAATAACAGTTTCTCTCTTTACAGTTTCTTCTGATACCATTTTCCCGATAATGATGAAGCTAACTGCTGAGAAATTATCAGCTGGAAACTCGAGGCACTGACTTATTTACAGCACAGTGAGCATTGACTGAAACATGAGGTATTTGATGAGAATCGAAGCTACTTGAGTGTCATCTAAATAAATGTCAATGGAGGGGATTCATCTTAAGGAAATGGCATCCATTGTAAATTGATCAGTGCCTCAAATTTGCTTCGATATGATTGCTGCCTTTCTTCATTTCTTTTCTATTTTACATAACATAAGTCCTTGTGAGATGTTTCTAAATGATCATATTCTAAATATTTAAATCAGAGGTTATCAGTATTGCCACAAACTATTGAACCCTATTGTATGTGCACTTATACTTAGGCATGGTGGATAACTGTGGTAATGGTGCTTTTACATACCAAGTTTTTGTGCGTGAGACTTCAAATGTATGCCACGCAGCATCCTTGGCTTCTTTGGAGTAGAGTTTTGGATGCATATTGTTGCAGTTGTTTTTAAAAATCCAACTCAGTTTTATTAAAATCTGTTTGAATTTGTATCCTGGAATCAGACAGCAATGAAACAGTGAGCCCTCAGCACCAAACTGAAGACAGAATCAGTGATATGTTTCAGTCTCAAACTCCTTTTTTGAAACATCTAATGAATCACAGAAGGGTCCAACAAAGAAACAACTGTGCCAGACAGGCTATTAGGGGAGTGTCACAAACAGCATCTCAAACAAAAAACAGGTGCATTTATCAGCTGCAAAAGACTGAGAGGAAAAAGCAGACCCCAACAAACTAGTTTTTTCACACAGTAATAATATTCAGTGTAGTGGTCAGTTCTGAAAAGCTCAAAGTTTTTGGCCACACAGTATGAAATGATATCAAAGTGGTCGGATATTAAAATCTAAGGATGAACATAAAAGATTCTCTCTATTCTTATTTATCATCTGTTTCAAGCCAAATATCAAAAAATAGACATGACTCATACCCAGTAATTGCTCCAAGACAATACAACACTCAGATACAGCTATATAGTCCCGCACTCTGCACACAGCCTTTGAATAACTCTTCTGAGAGGAATCTCTGAGGCCTGAAATGGAAGATTGTTTATTGGAGGGTCAGGTTTGTTTCAGAGGCTGTCCATCTTCTAAAGCACAGCCTTTTCCCTCTCCCGTCCTCCACTGACATTGATTGCAACAATGTCAGTCAATGTGCACTTTGGACAAGAACTAAAGCACTATAAAGTGACCAGACTTTGCAGTTTGTTTTCCCACAAGTAATATTACCTTACAACCCTTTACTGCTCCAGCTGTCTGTTGAAGGGCTGTCACAAGTAAGGCACAAAGTAAACAAAAAGAATTTGAATTTTTGTATGTAAAATATTTTCCATCTAAACATTTCGTGGTGTCTGACAACCCCTAATTTTGTTGTGAATATGTTTATCCTGACACATCCATTACAATGACTTTGACAGGAGGCAGGTCACTTTCATGGGGATTACAGGTCTTCCTTATCCATTATCACCAATGACTTCAACAAGACAAGAGGCATTCAAACAGAATCATGACTACTATTATGAGCTGCAGACAGGCTTTTGTGTAGAGGTAAGGTATGAGGCAAACAACTAAACCAGTCATTTGAACCTTATAACCAATGGCTTTTACTGAGGAGACTGAAAGACAAACAAAGCAGACCGCTACATGTAACAAAAAAGCTGACAAGACTGGAGGCCAACCAACAGCTTTATTTGAGGGCATTTAAAAGAAAGAAATAAAAACAATGACTAACATGTTTCAGCACATGACTGAAATAACAGAAGAATGTGGATGCTACATAAAATACGCTTTGAAACTAACAGGCAAGACACAGAATTACCGTCAGAGTTCTTTACCGAGGGAAAGTTTGTGGTCTGTGATTTAATGAGACACATGCTGTCTCATTTTGAAAGTTAAAATTGAAGCTATCTGGGCCCCTTAAGTACAAATATTGACTTTCACTGCTCAGAGTGGCCACTGGAGCCATTTTGAAATCCTCCAGAAAGCAAGTAAACCATGTTTGAATGTTGATGCTGTTGCAGTTTTCAGGCTAATACACTTACATCCGCTGTGGGAGGGAAGGACATCAATACTACTGGATCTAACCCACAGTCACTGGCAGGCCATTGACGGAAAACAGCTTGAATGCTCTTTTGGAGTCAAGTGTTTCTTACACTGCATTCAGTGTTCCAGTTAGAGAACTACTAGAAGATTGAGACCAATAGTTATGTAGAGTACTGTGGGAAATTAAAAGACACCTTTTGTTTAGGAGGTGTATGGCCCTAACTGTGGACTACTGCTCTCAATAGTATTTGACATGAGTCTCTTGTTTTCTCAGTTATAGGTACTCCTTGAAGGAATCCTAAACCTGTGCAAACGTTCAGTGCCATATGAAACAGATTATGTAACAGATTATAACAGTACAACAGAGACATCACAATTGAAGCAATGCTACATTCAGCAAAACAAATTCAACATGGATTGAGGGAAAAGTGCTGGCAAAGGCTGCCCTGGTCCTACTGATTGGTGATATCAGTAATACAGTTATATTGAATATAAACATCTCCAGTTCCCACCTCAGTTTAAGTGCCATGCTTATTTCTAAAAGTGATTTTTTTTTCACCTTTTGGATTAGCACTCTGAGACTTTAAAAACCTATTGTATCATGAGTGAATTATTAAATACCAAACACATACCGTGAATACCCAAGTTTGTTCGCTTCTTGACTCAAACAGTGCTGCTTCTAAATATTAAATGCCAGTAAGTTTACTACCTACAAGTCATAACTTTTTTTTTTTTATTCCCAAACTGACTATAATTGCAGCTCTCTGGGGCAAACTTTAGACTCTCTGAGTCATCTCTCTTGGGGCTGCCACCAGCCCTTGTTGCTGAGGGAGTTTGTTAATACCATGTTCTGTTAAATAAGTTGCTCATAATGTCACCTGGCTTCCCAAGGAGGTGAGCCCAGCAGGTGCTGCTCTCCAGCTGTCTCTCACTTATGTCTGTCTTTTTTTGTCTCCTATTCAAATCACCGTGGTAGTGGGGGGGATTGGCTGTTTACATTTTAACATCAAGTATAGATTGGCAGGGGTTATGGGATTTAGAAGTTGTGCAGTGGGGGTTAAGGGGTTTAGAGGTAGCGCCGAGCATTGAGTTAACAGTGTTGGTTTATATAACGCTGGCAGTGACATGAATATTTAGAAATGTGTCTGTGAGCATCCATTTGAAAAAAGCATGGCTGAGTGCATCTGTATCCTAATGAAGGGGTTTTTCCTGTGAAACAGAGCAAGGAAGCGCCTCTTGAGAATGCTGTGGAAATCAAGGCCCCAACTCCGAGTCTGAGCTGCAGGTTCAGCTGTGATATAAGAGGGGAGGTAATTTTTTTCTAAGGTTAGTATTTTGAAAGATTGAAAGGTGATATGATAAAGTCATCATTACCCCTTTTTAAACATATATTATACATGGCTTTTATCTGGACTTTAATTTTAAAAACCTGGATTCATTTTGCTGTATGTTTTACCACGAGTATATAATTTGTGTGCCATTTATTGCATCCCATAATTTTTTGTTGCCCTTATGTTGTATTTGACACAGGTGGTCCACCAGCTGGAATTCCTGTCCCCCAGCTAAAAGCACTGACAAGATAAAGATAAATATAATTTACAGTGTATGGCAAATTTGATTTTACCCCTGGCTCTGGTAAACATCACTAAATTATATATCTTGTTCATTTAAAAAAGATATATTTTACATTTGTTTCAGCAGAACATGCAGTGAAATTATTTGAAAAATGTGAATGAATATGGGACCCACCTGCACATGTCAGACATACAACACAGTCAAAATGTAATTAATACATTTATATTAATTTACAGATTCGATCCTCTTGGGCATGGATGATACCAGTTTTCTGTGAAGAGACATTTTACTGTTCTTCAGACATGAGTATTTTCAGCTGCTCCTTGCTGCATTGTTTTAATTGCGGCTCTTTTCACTTTAAAATACAAAGGTGTCCTATTGGATTCAACTGAGGGGACACATTTGGCTGGGTTATAGTTCATACTTTATTTTTTAACAAGCTCTTGTGTAATTTTTATAACATGTTTGGGACCATTGTCATGTTGGAAAGGTTGTCTCCTGCCAAGCCTCCTGAGACCTGCAGTCAAACACTTCCATCCATTAGGTCATCTATAAATGTCAACTTCTCTATATTTTTTTGCAGTCATAGAGCCTCATGTCAGCACACACTCACCTCCATGTTTCATAGCCAGCACTGTAACAGTTTGTGAATGAAAACAGTGCAGGCAGAGGAAGGACACGGACACAGTTTGATGAAATGATGCATTTTAATAAATAAAAAAAAAAACAGGCTTACAGGTAGATGGTGGATAACCAGGAAGATGAGTATAGGCTGGCTCAAAAGAGAAGATCTGAGACAGAGTAGGGACAAACGGTTACTGGTTGAGGAAATGAGAAACTGGGAGCAGTGTGTGCTTTGGGTTAGATGATTGCAGGGCTGATGATAAGTGGAATGAAGAGTGTGAATGGGCGTGGCAGTCACATGAGTGAGCACAGGGAGAAAAGACTACGGACATCTGAGGGTGGTAGCAATAGGAAGGCAGCAGTGGTACAGTGAGCGAAGGCTTGAGATAACGGCCAAAGGGAAAAGAGGGGCAGATCGTCATGACAGTGTGGTTACGCTGACAAGGTCCACACCAATCTCTCTGAACCCCAGATAAACTCATTTTGGTTTCAAATGACCAAAGAAATGTGCTGCCAATATTCCCCAGCCTGCTGTTAATATCGTCTGGCAAAGTTTTGTGCCATTGCAGGAGTGGTGCCATCTGTCCTCAGTTCTCCAGAATATGAGGTAAACTAGCAGATACACCCTCACTATACAACCCTGTGCCATTTAGTGCAATATCGCTGCAATAAATCATACCATTGAGTGAAACTATGTGCTGTTTTTGCCAACACTAGTACTACTGCTACAAAAGAATATTTCATTTCATTTGCTCATCAAAACTTGAATCCGATGAACTTTGAATTATATGCAGCAATGTTGTTAATGTTATGTTAAGTAAAGTTTAAGTTCGCAATAATATAACTGATGATATAGAATCAGTTATTTTTCTGGGGGAGCCCCTGTGACCCAGTTTTTGAACCGTCTCAGGCTTCAATTTATAAATATTTGATTATTAAGCAGAAAACTGTAAGCATTGTTCTTGTACTGTCAGATATGTAAAGACATGTTCAGGCACTGACAAGCAGCGATAATCAGCAAGGACTTGCAGGGAAAGCAGAACAGCTGGAAACTACAATCAACACATCATCACGGCTTAATACTCCCCTCAATGCACCGTGCTGCACACATTTCCCCGAGCCTCCTTTGTTAATATGTTAGCAAAGACCATTGCACACACAATGAGTAATTGCTTTCAGCTGCTCTGTCATTTTGTCTAAGTTATCTGTCCTTTCTTTGTACTCGTGGGTCTAGATCCTTCAATTTCAATAACTGGGTGATACCACGCATGTTTTTGTTCTCAAATTTAGGGTTCTCATTCAGCCCAAAGCTTATAATGTTGAGGTCCTAGTAGTAAACAGATGGTGGATTATAACCTGCTTGCTGCAAGCCATTAAAAAGATGCTTTGGGAGAGTGGAGGGGGCTTTTTAAGAACTAGCTGATTTTGATGTTTTTGACAGGGTTGCTATTTGACGTCCTGTTGATGCATCACAGTTGGCGTAGTGCCCCTCCATCAGCAGAGCTCCAGGTGAGACTTGTGCATTTCTGTGTATGTGGAAAAGGAGAGGAGGTTCCCTCTGTAGTGCACAGTGACCTGAAGTTAGTGCTTTTAATCAGCTGACAACCATCATTTTTCTTGTACTGCCTGGAGCCAGCTATCCATCCATTCGTAGGAACTCGCAAGTAACAGTATGCAGCCAAGCGAGGGGACCTGGGGAGGGTAACCAATAGTGATTCTTTGCTGCTTCGATACATCCCAGGTGACCCTCAGTTCCATCTTGATGTGGTGAACTTGGAAGCAAACTGTTACTATATATGTCCAGCACACACAGAGTAATATTCATCACGTGAACATATTAAATCGAACACTACCCTCCTTTCAGCCATGTTTGGTCTAATATCCGGTTCACTGGCTGCCAAACACTCTGCTGTCTGCCGGCTATTGGTGCTAGTCAGGTAGCACAGCAGGTAGGTTTTAAAAGATTTTTCAGTTTGGTTTTGGTAGAGCAGCTGTGACCAAGCATGACACTGTCGAGAGCAGTGAAAGTGACCAAAACCATAAAAATTGCCGGCCAGGAAACAAAAAGCTGGAATTCTAAACACCAAAGAACTGAAGTGAACAGCAGCCTGGCGAGATAATTTTTTACTCTGTTCACTGTTAAAACATTAGCGATGAATGAAGTCTTCTGTCCATATTCTTGGTTCATTTGGTCCATGTTTGCCTTTTCTGAAAGTGTATAGATACTGATGAAATGGATCTGTACCAATGAGTGTAGTTTAGTGAGACACAATCAAAGATTTAAAAAATGGCAGAGATGTGGAGAGGTTACACAATGCATTCAATAGCTGCTTCTGCTGCTTTTGCTATTTACAACCTCTGCCGCTGCCATATTCGTTGTTTTCAGAAACATTTGACTCTGAGCTTCCCTCTAGTGGATGAATTACTTAACATCCATCCCAATGAGCCATGGAAATAAATGGGAAATGGCAGTTGCATAATTTGAAGTGGATGTTTAAATTTATCTTGTCTTTTCTGCCCTTATTGCTAAAGTTGAGGCTTTCCGCAAAGTTGATACATAAATGAACAGATGCTTTACTCACAAATATGGATTATTTTTTCAAAATCTAACTGTGTTTATTTATTTTTGAAATAAAGTAGGTAGAGGTGGAGATATGAGGTACAAACATGCAAAAGTAGAAACTGATCAACTGATTTTGTACAGTTGTTGAATGTGAGTGAAGGTAAGCTACATTTGCAAATGTAAACATGCTTCTTGAATTAGTACTGGCAAGATTGAAATGTCAAAAACTTCACAGGGGCCATTCCCATGGAAACAGAACAACACTCAGCATGTGAACACAAGCTGACAATTGTGCACCTACACATGCTGGTGTGCTGCACCGGCTCACCTGGTGCACCACATCAGCATGTGTAGCACAAAGTTGCTCATGCTGTGATTTTTGAGTCCCACTGAGTGTTATAGCTATCCAATCACACTCACAATGAGTCACTTCATTGCAAACTTCGTAAGCATCCTAAAAGGTAAAAACCCTTTTCACACTTAGGACCCACAAATAAGTTAATAACATTCATTATCAAGCCGATATAATGAGATCAAATGTATGTGTGCAAACATCTTTTTATTCCACATACAGATGACTCATAATGTTGTAAATTCAACCCTAGACAATCAGCACCAGCTCCATATAAACTTAGAGTTTAAGGTGTTCAGCACCAAGGACAGTGACGTGTCCATGTGTAGTCCACTTATTAAAAAGGAATCTTTTACTCTATCAGACTATGCACCTGGACATACCTGCACTCGGGTCACTTATTTTTACCCAGCCAGAAGCTTAAACTGCCAGAAAGGGTGTAAGCCAAATCTCTTGGCCCTTGTGAAACCCAACACTGTGGAAACCAGCCACCCATGGGAAACACTGCAACAGAGGGTGAGGGAGTGTTGATCTGCTAAATGAACAGGGAGTTTTGTGCAGGCCTGTAACCAAAGATGTAAAGTCTTTCTTTTCCCCCAAAGTAGTACAACAGTACCATAGTACATGAGTTTTAGAGAGCAGCAAAATCACTTCAGCCAACTTAGGATCACTTTGCATTCTCTCCCTCTCCCTCTCTCTAACAGACAGTTAAAACTTAATGTCCTAACTTAAGAGCAACATGCAAAGTCAGGTAAGTCTAACCCCTGATTGGGAATAACATGGAGGAAAAAAAAATGTTTGTAAAAGCCAGTGAAACACTGTCAGTTCCAGTGGGGCTGCTGCACTCCTGCACAATCGTATGCAGTTTGAATGCCAATAGCCTACATTTGGGATATGCTGTCATGAATTCTTTAGAATCATACAACAATATGAATGAAAATGAAACATTAATACCAAAAGAAGCTCTGGACTGATGTTCAGGGGGTTGGAGGAATTATACGTGTAACTAACACATAGGAGAGAATTTAAAATGAGCTAAGGAAGAAATGATGGGGGGAAAAAAAACTCCCGACATCCAATGTGCAGCACAGATTTACAGTGTAAATTTCCTTACAGAAAAGCAATTTTGTCTGAAACCTACATCAGAAATAAGGCATTGCTCATCCTTCTTTCACAGATACATAGCACACACACATGCAGATGCACAATTTTGTGTATCGGCTGTTGAGGCAAATGAGGAAAAAAATAGATATATAGGTATAGTTCATGTATATTAAGAGTGAGCTTTACAGATAATCACACATCTGTTCATGATCAGTTCCTTATAATGTGAACAATTTGAAAGGAAATGGAATGTGGTTTGTTTGCTTGAGGGGCAAACAAAACTTATAGAAGTTCCAATCAAAGTCTATGTTTATTCATTTTGGGTACGGTTACAAGCTGTTAATAATACATTTCCAATAAGTAACCAAAATAAGCTTAATAATTCTAATCAGATATAGTATGGGTGATTATACAGATAGCTGTTGCATATTACATTTCCATAATGTATGGAAAGATTGAGCTATTTATGAGACTTAATTACACGTTCAAAACAAATTAAAATGCTATTCTTCATCCCTAGTAATGAGATGTGTGCCTTCCAAGAATGCATTATTGACATCAGAAGGAACAAATTGACTCATAAATCAGCTTC
>OMNW01020237.1:15036-45256 GCA_900303245.1 Selene dorsalis | reverse complement strand
CCTACCAGATTTGTGAAAGTGATTACTAATACAGAGGCATGCTTGAAAAGAGGCAAAACTGGGAAAGCTTAAAAATGTTTTCCACTATTGATCTTACCTGTCTAAAAATATGACTGAAATTGAAACAGAGAGATTTACTCAGAATCAGGGACACAATTTCAACAAATGTTAAACTTTTCTCTATCTACATAAGAAATCAACTTGAATCTTAAAAATGATAAGACTGACTAGTGCTGTTTATAAGATCACTAATTGTCAGTAAACACACCAGGTGCCAGTTTAAGCCCTCTTTGCATTACCTATACACCTACATTCGAGAACACTTTTCTCCACTCCAATGCTAAAACAATTAAGGGTATATTGCATGCAATAATGAAAGACTATCCTGCAGCTTGCTAGCCTGCAGGCTTATTGATCTTTGTACCGTGTGCCTGGCTGAGCATGTTAGGTTCATTTACACTTGAAAAATACAAATCTTTTATTTAAGTTCTTTTCCATATGTTTTGTAAGGCTATTTGTAAGTTTTCTCTTTTGCCAATTTTTTTTCTTTGAGTGAGTGGGTGGTGATTTTAGCTTTACAGGAACTTCAGAAATCATTGTGTTTATAAGACTTTATACTTGCCCCCCTGAGCATCACTCCTAAAGAGAAGAGGCATTGGCGTTGGTTTCCTCCACTGGAGATACTCCAAGGAGAGTCAAGGAATGAAGTTTGATCCTGAACTCTCAGTGCTTCTTCTAGCTGTTCAGTGCTGCCAATAGCAGGAACAAAACTTACAAATAGCTCTGTTAAAACATTGCCATTCATTCGCTACCCAGAACATCCATACCCAATACCATGAATTGTATTTAAAAAAAAAAAAAAAGACACTGTGACACACATGGATTATCTGAACGTTAGACTATATGCACTTCAACATTCACAGGACTAATCTAATTAAGGTCGATGTCTAATCTAATGAAAACTAATGGTCTGTTACTGTACTGTAAAATATTTATCTCATTTTATTGTCTGCTACACGTTTTTTAAAACCATGTAATTCAAAAGATTAATCTGGAAACTGGAAATAATACTTTCTTCTATGCAATAAAATGCAGAAAAAAAGAACACTTTAAAGCTCTCACTCATTTAACAGTTTCATTGTCCCTCTGCATCTTTTCACTTAAAATCATCTTAATATGAGGTAATGAGGATATTTTTCAAACCTTAATGTGTTCGTACTTGGCCCATAATACTAACTAAAGAAGCTCTGAGTTGACTGTCGTGCGATAACCTGATCAGTCCAGATCATGGTCCACATCCATGGTGCAGTTTGACCGTGTAGCAGCACAGTGTAAAACGAGCGTCCTTTTACCACTAGCACATTCGACAAATAAGAAAACTCCTAATTCTTGGCAGAAATACGACACAAAACAACAGCTAATCAAGCTTTTATTTTAAAATAAATTTATATGATTCATTAAGATTGATTAAAAAAAATGTAAAAGTAAATATTTCCTACACTGGCAATGAATAAAAGTGTGCCGTAACTGCGTACCCGAAACGCAGCTGTGTGTACAAGCTTTCCAACATGGCGGTAGTTGGCACGTAGATTTTTGTTTTTGAGGGTAACATAGTGGATTATCGTAACATTTGGACTACCGGCAAGCTGGTTGGGTCTCTAAACCACCACTGCGCCGTCTTTACTTTTCTATCTCGCAAGCTAATTTCAACTGGGATATGTATCGTCGCGGAGCTGCAAAGAAAGACCACAACAACAAACCTGTGAAGAAGGATGTGAGTGACAGTGATAAATACGCCGACCTTTTGGTGTTCGGCTATGCCTGCAAACTCTTCCGAGACGACGAAAGGGCTCTATACCACGAACATGGAAAACATCTTATCCCATGGATGGGGGACAAGAGCATCATGATTGATAGGTCGGTTGAACAAACTTAGACTGAAACATTATGCTAACCATCTATCCTGTCCGTTAGCCTGTTTCAAAATGCAAGGGACCACATGGGAGTTTATTTTTCAGAAGCTTGGAGATACCTGCACCTGTCGACGATTGTTTTATTTCTTGCCTGCTAACTTGTCTTTGGACATGCTGAAATGACAACAAATGGTATTTGAAGTTTCTAGAGTAACATGCGAAGATGCAAATCCTAGCCTACCTTTGCTAACATTAGCTATGATGCTGAACTGTCTGTATGGGCCTCTGAAGCTAATTCAGTAGGCACATTACCCTAAAACCAACGCAGGCTAATACAGTAGCATCAATTTGGAGCAAAAACTTCACATTATATCATTCATGGGTGTATGATTATTTGCACAGTTGCGGTAATAGACTGCATAGATTTGAGCCAGCCACCTCCTAGGCAACTGATAAGTCGACTCAGGTTAGCCCTGAGGTGGGCTTTGCATCTTGGTATGTTGGGAGAATTTCCTCTGGAAACTTTCACTCCATGCACACTTTGTAGTCAGTAAATATGAAAGTAAATGGGTGTATGATACAGAAGATGTTTCATTCTTTCTGTCCTTTTCAAATTAAGTTTTCCTTTAAATACCAGTGTGTACAAAAAGCAAATGACCTGGGATTTTGTTCTACTGTGCTGATATCCACAAGGCCAGAGCAAATTCTAACCAAGATTAAAGTTACTGCAGTTAAGGTTATTCAAAATATCACAATGTCATTGTAAAACTCTGGTTTGACTACAGAAGAAACAGTTTAAAATTGATTTGAGTTGTCCCACTGCACTGAAACCATAGTGATGTCTCTCACTTAGAGGTCACTTTAGATAGTGGTTGCAAACTGAGTAAATGCAAATGATTTCAAACCTTTCTGCAGGTGATAGTCATGCATTATTGCTACCTTCACACGAAGCATTTAATAAATTATTCAAACCTTTTTAATAGTGCATTTGTTCTTTTGAATTGCCTTTATCTGCAGTGGCCCAGCTTGTGTTTCATTTGTACAGCCTTTGTATGTGTGTCTTTATCACATAACCCAGTTTTTTCCCCAGCAAGGTAGGCTAAGGGGTCCTGCCAAAACCCCGAATGCCAACCACAGCACCCCATTTCTTTGTCTTCATGAAGAAACTGCAACTGGGAAGTGGCGTAGAGGGACGAACCCTGGAAAATGTCGTCCATTTGGGTTCTTACGGATAGGTATTTATGTGCTCGGGTTTGTGTGAATGTAACTATCTTTGCAGATGTAGAAGTAAAGATGAGTGTTACAGGGGGGAAATTGAACCCTGTAAGGTAAGAGGCGAGTTGCTTTGTTTGTTTGTTTTTCTTTCATTTTCTTTTTTTTTTTTGATGTAGGGTTGTCGGTTTGTAAGAGTTGTTCAGCGCTGAAATAGCAGCAGAAAGCTTGCTAGGTATCTTAAGAGCACCATTAACAATTAAGCCCAAGGACTTACTTAGAAGATTATTGTGTTGTCAATATGTTGAGACATTTTTGCAACTCCTAGCATTTTACAAGCGTAATCCATCCTGAGAGACTAGAGGTAGAGCATTTTTGATGTCATAAACTTTGGGTTTTAGGTCCTCTTTCCTTGGTAAGTAGGTCCATGTTGTGTCTAAAGAGCTTTGTCGATTTCCCTCTGTCTAATCCTTTCAATCATCCAACAGATACGATGGGCGCGGTCACTTACATGACCTCTCAGAGTATGACAGCGGGTCATGGAACACATCATACCAGCTGTCGGAGGAGGAGGCCAGGATTGAGGCGCTGTGTGATGAGGAGAGGTACCTGGCTCTGCACACTGACCTGCTGGAAGAAGAAGCCAGACAAGGTAAGCATGGTGCTTGTTATGACACTGGGCAATCAGAATATTCAAAACTGATGTCAGCACACGCACGTATGACACATATGAATGTGAATCCAACCGTAGTGGATCATGCAAAAATGATAATGAATTAAATCTTTACTTTTACTGTAGTTTAATTTGAACTTTTACTTGAATTAGGCGGTGTCAGCCAACAGCCAACCAGTTAAGGATGTAGTTACCCTATTGCAATTGTTGTCATCTTTCACCCCAATCATCATGTGGTAGGATGGTTTAATGAGGTACAGCAAATTCGTGACCGGCCATAAACGCATTGCAATGTGGAATGAGTTTGTTACCCACACATTTGCTGTGGCTGGGTAACTTCTATTACAAGAGTTAGAAAATGGAACAGCATATGAGCAAGTGTAAAGGAAATTCTTTTCTTTTTGAAATTAATGTCTTTCTTCCGTTTTTAATGCCACCAATGTGATCGTACAAGTGAAATCAGCCAATCCATGGTTGATGGCGATCAATTTTGGCATGCATTTTTAGATGGCTTATGTTTATTATGTATCAGTTTGTCACAATTTATACTAGTCACAGGCAGCCAGCATATTATTTTGTTTTGATGGCTTTGGATGCATCAGCGGATTGAACAAGATGGGAGGCCAGACTTCTCTAACCAGCACACAGTGATTCTCTCAGCCATGGACAATCCCTAATTAAAAAATAAAATAAAAAATGTATTTTTTTATTGTTGTTCTTTACCTTTTTCTGGCACAATTATATACAGAGATGGCTTGATACTTGCCTTTCACTAACAGATATTTACCCATCACCCCACCTTGTATTTCCCATGCGTACGCTGGTCTTTTCAGACAAGTGTCACTCCGTGGTAGCCGAGATTATAGTGCAAGCCACAGCTAAAATCAAAGACAACCAACATGACTGAAAACTGACTGAAATTTTTCCAAAAGTTTGACACTTTGTAGGGTTTATCTTTGCCTTTTTCCCTCACATCTCATCAAACTAATTATTTGCATGTCTGAAGCCGTCGTCTCAGCCCTTGTCAGTGATGTTTTGCTCTTTGAGGTTTACGGGGTTCACTCTCTCCTCAGGCTGTCAGTGTTTGAATGAGTGTCCAGATCTTTTTTAATCTCAAGTCTATGTCCTCTTTTAGCACTTCGGCTAATATGACAAGTCTGTCTGTACAAATAGAAAAGCGGCAAATCTTAATGTTGCTGTGTACTTTAATCTTTGCTTCTTAACAGAATCTGATTTTCCAGTGTGTCATCTCCTTTTAAGGCATGTTCAGCTTTCTGTCTCTTAAAAGTGACTCTGAGTTCAAGAGCTGCCATTTCTATGAAAATCACTTTCGACTCATTTAGGATTCTTGCATCTCAGTCATTTTACATTGTAATGAAACAGGCTGTTTTGATGACAAAGCACCCTTCTGAAAGACAGACTGAATGACTGTAATTGAATTAATAAGCCACGGTTTTAAGTGAAATATGGTGTCTTATGCCCAAACTGACAGGACAGAGTGAGTCAGCTAATGATATGTGTCACACACACACTCGCTGCAAAGGGTTCATCCCCCCGGCTGGTTTGCCCTTGAATTTGGAGACCTGACCCCATTCACTCAGGCTATTACCCATCTGTCTGGTGAAGGGACAGCAGGAAAGCATTAAAAATATTGATTGTGTTAGTGGGAATTTTGCCCTTGCTTCTTTAATAAAGATATAGTTTGCCATGAATTTTAATAAAACTGCTGGTGTCTGCAGCCAAGTAACTATGTAGATCATTTTCCCAGCACCATGTGAGTAAGTTTTTTTTTGTATTTTCTATTGATCACTCATTAAGTTGTAAAACTTGGAAAATGACAGGCATTATAGCCAATTTAAGACCAAATGATCAAATAGTAAAACTACTGAGAGACTGTCATAAAGCATTTGGTGCCAAGTTGTGTAGTAGTTACAAGGGACAAGTGCAAAATGAAATATCAAAATCTGAGCATGGTCATTATATCTGATGAAAATGATCATTGACACTGTATTTAATTGTTTTGGGGTTTACTTTAATTGTTTTCTACAGAGGAGGAGTACAAACGTCTGAGTGAGGCTCTTGCTGATGAAGGCACCTACAATGCAGTGGCCTTCAAATACAGCGCTGACTACTATGACCCCTCTCAGCCCACGGAGGAGGAGGATGCAAACAAGGAACCTGGTTAGAATTCACATCACTCACAAACTCACAGAGTTAGTCACGCTCACATACTCAGAAGTCAGCCAGTCTGTCGGATATACTTGAAAATACACAGGATAATAAAATGTTGTATTGTTAAGAACCAACACTGCAGACGCTGCAAAAGACGGGGCGCCGTGGGATGGAGCTTAGTAATTTCAATTAGCTCTTTCTCGGTCCAACGTCGGACATCGATTTCTGCCTCCACTGCCAGCTTGAAGGCCGAATAGCAATGCCCCTCCCATTCTGTGTTTGTTCCTCTCATGCAGAACAGTGAGGAGGAATAACGGCACAACACTCCCACCTTGAACAGGCTGTATAAAAGAGGGTGTTGACATGCTCTCTATCAATGACACGTAGCTTGTGGTGGGCTCTGCGCCGTGTCTAAGTTTTTAGCTGCTTTTGAATTTTTGGTGACTGCAGTCTGCTGTGAAGAACACAGCAGCTCTGCCTAATCCATTTCTTCTTTTTCTACTTCTTTTTTTCTTAAACTATTCTAATCCAGGCAACCATCTGCAGATACACACCCTCCATTTGAATTTTTAGCTTGTAGAGCACACACTGTGTGAATATGTCAAACATATTTTAACTTATAAATGTAATCCAATATTACACAATAATCAAATTTTGTCTTGATAGTAACAACTATTCCCCATTTAAGGGCAACTATGTTAGCACATTATAGCCTTCTTATCATCTGTATCAACTTTGGACCCATATGTGACCACACGCTCTCCTGCAACTTTAAATATTTGATGTAGACATTGCTGGAAGCACATTGTCCCAGCCAGTTTGTCCCAATAGTTAAACAGACTAGATGCTTGTCTGTGGAGCTAAGTCAAGAGTATGAATACATTTGCCGAAGCTCCCAGTGCCAGCAGAATTAGATTCTTGGGAAATAAGTCAGCAGGTGTCGCATCACACTGACTGTTAACATTTTTACCAATTTCAGCTGAATCCCTGCTTTAGTTTTAGATTTTAGTTTGTTGCCAGGCCTTTCCCTTGCCTCCTTTAAAAACACTGACATCATCACAAATAAAAATCAAAGTGCAAATCAAGAACCCCCCCCTATAAAAATAACAATAATTGCCTCTAAAAGAGAGTTTTAGGTCTGACAATTACTGAGATGTATTATCACAATACAATTGGAACCATCATCACTGTTATTAGCTCCTCAGTTAAAGCGACAGAAGCCAGGGGGTTAATTGCAGTATGATTCATTATCTGCCCTCTGTCAAAACATAGCAAATTTTATTGTTAACCAACCCACACTTATTATTACTCAGTCAATATAGCCATTAATTTCATGTTCTGTCAGAATAAGGAACATCATTTGAACATGCAGTGTATCTCTTAGCTGAATTTACTTAAATCTAATCATATCACCACCTCTGAAATATCTTGTTGAAGGCATTCATTAATGTGTTATTACTGCAGACTACCTTCTTCTCCGTCTGCCTACATGGAGCTGCTAAGTGTGTGACATCATATTAGTTTTGTACTTGGTAACTTATTTACAGGATGATTGGAAACAATGCTGAACTGGCTTTGACCAATGAGAATACATTCAGTCTATATGAAAAAAAATTGACCATTACAAAATACCACATTAAAATTAGCAGCATTATCAAAATTTGAGTTAGTGTGCTGTGAAAATAACCCTGTTATATAAATGAAGTGATGAGCATTTTACTGTGATATATTTGTGTGACAGGGAGAGAGAATATCCTCCATTTGAAAGTGTTATAGAATTAGTAATTCAGAATTATCCTATGTTATGGCTCAACTGGTTATTGCATGGTATATTTAGTTTTTTTTAATGAATGACTAATGGAGATCTGTTTGTCTTAATGTGTCACCACTTGCATAGAAGAGACAGAGCCTGAGGAGAGTGAGGAGCCATTCGTTGCTCCCCCAGGTCTGACTATCCCTCCTGATGTGGAATTGGTGAGTATTAATTATTCTGTCAATTTACTGATGTAAATACCTGACTTTACTCATAAATAAAAGAACATTAAGCATTATGTATAGTAGGTTAATACAGTAAAGAGAAGAATTCATATGCAATTCAATGCAAGAAGCCTGTAATAGATCCTGCCTTTGTGAAATCTCTGGTGTTTAGAAATTATGTAATAGTTCACATAATGAGGAAACAGATGCCAGTGTTCATCATTCTTGTATTGGCCACATGTGTTCGCTCCCGTTTCAGCTGTGCACCGGGAGAGTGTAGCTCATCAAAAAATGCCCATCATTGTTTTCCAGAGCCGAAGAGGACATCCTACATATAATATAGAAGACTAATGAAACCACAAAAAATCATATTAAACTTCTACTCACTACTCTTCTACTGAAACTAAAAGATCATTTACTCAACTAGTTGATTATTAAGACTTTTTCTAGTGCTGATACCACTGATTGATTAGTTCACTAAGTATTTCAGCTTAAGAAGAAATGCCTGCGAGAGTGGAAAAGTTGATTTAACTACATTTGCTACAGGGCAGTGTTTACACATTTTGTCTTGTGATCAAAGTGGATCATGGTCAATCAGTAGCTCTTCATGCTTTTGCTATGAGAGATCAATGTGAGCACAATGTATATGTCCCAAGAGTGCATTAATTTTTATGCTACAGAACGACTTGTATCCCATGTATGTGCAGAGTAACAGTTCCCATGGACATAACATCCATTGATAACAACAGCCGAGCTGTGACACACTGAAATACTTCACTGCATTGCTCTTGCTTGGTTCTGTTCAATGTTGTGTTAGAGAGTCCTGCCTCAGGACCAGGCCAGTATGCATCCAGAACACACAACCCCCTTCAGCAGCTACTTTCTTATGCATGGGAAGAAAGACAAGCTTTAACATTGTCTGTGTGAATATTCAGTATATACCATGCTGGGCAGAAAACAGCCAAAACACCCTTGTGCATACATAAAGGGTACGAAATAGCTGCAGTAGATAACGCTCATACGCCTCTGCTTCTTAAATTTTTGGGGTATATCCATCTCAATACATTTCAGTGTGGTGTTATTTTCATTGTTACTTTTTAAAGAATATTTTTAATCCATTTTGAGAGGAATAGCTTGAGTAAAAGGGCCAGAATATCACAACGGCTATAAACCGTGTGTTGTACTCTCAGGGCGCTGGCATGCTTTATGATTGTTAAGTTATAGGTGTGAGGGAGGACACTTTCTTTGTGAAAAACACATCAACATAAAATAGGAATTACACCCTTCACGCCCTTTTCTTTAATGGCTTAGTTCTTAAACAGGAGCGAGAAAGGTCCTTGTATGTCAGAAAGTCCTTGGCAGCTGAGAAGACAATAATGGTCTGACACTGGCATCTTTTTGGCCACTGGTTTGAAAGGTAGTGTTTATGACTTCCATTTTGATGAGATACGTTCGTTCTTTTGGAGATTGCTGCACTTCTCTGTTCGCTCTAGGTAATGACAATGATTAATAACTGAGAGCACACAAGAGGAACAATAACGAATGAATAATGGACCGTTTCTTGTTGGACTGATTTCCACCCCATGTGTATTTTCAGAATTATTGTCATCGCCGTGAACATGACGGTGCTTGGTATGAAAATACTTCTCAGTCGTAATTGCTCATGTCCTTGGTATGAAGGAGTCAATCATAAACATTGCATCTTAATGTCATTCGCTTGCAGTCACTGCAGGTTCACTCACTGCTCATCTTTCACAACAGGAAACAGTTCCTGCGTTGAATATGTTCATGGTAAAACAACGGTGTTCATTTCCTCGCTTTTCCTTCTCTCCAGCCCGCGACAATTAAAACCCACAACATCATCGAGAGGACGGCCAACTTTGTGTGTCAGCAGGGGGCCCAGTTTGAGATAGTGCTGAAAGCCAAGCAGTCTGGTAACTCCCAGTTTGACTTTCTTCGCTTTGACCATTACCTCAACCCTTACTACAAACACATCTTGCGGGCCATGAAGGAAGGTCGATACAACCTCGTCTCCAGCAACAAGCAAGAACAGTCACAGGGTGAGTAGCACTGAAACGGTAGCTGCAGTGTACTTACACAGACATTCACTGTGCTGTAATGCATACATATCAGATCTGTAAAAGATGAACAAGTCAACAGAAGGACTGAGTAAGAATCATTAACAATTTGCATTAATTATCATGTTAAACATTTGAGTTCATACATGTATTCATTACTTTTTTCTTCTTTTTTTTCCTCCTCTGTCTCGCTGTAGAATCTCACTCGGATGACTCTGATGAGGATGGGGACGGCAGCTACCTCCATCCCAGCCTGTTTGCCCCAAAAAAGTGCTCTCGCCTGGAGGAGCTGGTGAAGGTAATGCAAATAGGTCACAGAGTGAGGAACCTCACCTGTTTGATGCAGCTGCTGCTTTATATTGCATAACTCTGTCGCGAGACCCACACATCCTGAAGATGGCTCATGCTTCTCAAATATCTGAAACATCAGCAACTTATGAACTGCGTGCTTTCTGATTGGTCTGTGACAATACGCTGTTCATCTTAAAGAGCCAAATGAAAACTGGCTTCAGCACACCCTCGTCATTATAATGTTGCTCTGCTCTAATCAGTAGGCGACCACTGCCTGTCATGTGAAATACATTTACACCTTGCTTGCACTGCCCATTACTGTTATCTGCCATAATAACTGTATTCCCTGTTCTGATGCTGTTACAAAATATATATATATATATTAACAAGTTCTTTCATGTGCCATGTCTTTTTAAAGAAACATAATAAGCTCCTTTTAGTAGAAACTGTTGCTTCCCATTAAGTGGGAGTTCCTATTCACATCAGCTACTTTAATTTTCTATGAAAGGTTCATATTGAATATTTTACTGGGTTAACTGTTTAATTCTGTAGATCTCACACACAGCACAGAGTATTACTGCATAATGTTACTTGCAGAGTGTTCCTTGAATATTACACTGCACTGAAATACTTGTTAATGATTTCATTGTCTCTGGCCTCAGAGAGTTTTGAATATGTGGTGTATTATAATATTACTGTGAACCAGTTCTGCTTCCTGCAGTGTATCTGCAAGGAGTCTCAATGACCTTTACTCAAACAAACAAACATAAGTAGGTACGTGTTTTTCACCAAGCAGGACTTGTTCATTTGCAGCCCCTCAAAGTAATGGACCCTGACCATCCTCTAGCAGCGCTCGTACGAAAAGCCCAACAAGAAAGAAATGGCACTGCGGCGATGGCAGTCGCTCCAAGTGAGGAAGTGGCAGACCCAGCTGCACCCAGCGCACCTGCACAGTACACTGCTGACCGTGAGTATATCGTTTGTTTGGTTTTTTTTTGGTTTGTTTGTTTTTTTTTAATGAAAGACTACATGTCTGAAATTCATTAAGACTCTTTTCATATGAAAATTCTTTCGGGATTCTGTAGGAAGCCCAGCAGATGTAATTGCACTCAGTTTTCTCCCAGATAGAGGTGGGTGCCTTGGACACAGCACCGCCCCCAAATAAGCACTTCATCTACAGATACTTGTGTGCTGCTATTGTGAACCTCTTAGGTCCAAGGGCGATTATGGGCTACTTCAGATGCAAATGCCATGGAGCTCACCAGCTAGAGCATGTACCACTAACAAGGCTGCAGTTTGAGTCCAGGCTTGAGCCCCTCTGCCTCTCCTGTCAGTCTTCACTGTCACTATTCAATAAAGTGGAGATGCCAGAATAAATAAGTAAAATTACACGGATATGACAAATAGCAACGAAGACAATGCTGAACCTTAATCTTTTCCACATATGTAGTATATATTAAGTATATATTACTCAAATGCAACTTCCCCTGAAGTGACATTTTTGAATGAAAATGTCATTCAGGATGACTTTTTATGCATGAAAATGTCATCCGGGAAATAAAATGGGAAGAAAAAAGAAAAGTAGGACTTTATATTATCTTAAAGGGCATTGGCTGCCTTGTGTGCATATTGTACACAAGGCCATCTCCATATTCATTCATGGTGAGTCATATCCACTGCACTCTACGTTATTCATGGTACAGCCACTTAAGTAACTGTACCATGTGTTCACCTTCCCGTGAAACAGTTCCTAAAGTAAACCCACGGTCACTGGCTTCTGTTGACCCGTGAGTGTTTACTTGTCCATTACTGCTATTTATTCATCTCAGAGACAGTTCTGGACGGCAGACAAAGGGCTGCTAATTTGTTCATTCATGTGCTACGCTTGAGTTGGCCTGATGAGGAAGTGTCTCTCCTCGTCCTTTTCTTCTGACACCTATGATGTTAATACAGGCCTTGGGTAATAGGTAGCTCCATTATCTCTTTAGTACCGGGTTGCCTCTTAGTATATGTAATCACTCTCTGTGACCTTAATGGATACAAAGTGAGTTTGAAGGCCTAACAATAAAACCAGTTCCAAAAACCCTCACCTAACTTCAACTTTAAAGTCACTCTTTGATATTTATATCCGTTGCTCTGTCCATCTATCTGTAAACTGAATTTTTTTTTTCCCTTTTGCCTTCCACTTACACATTTTAAAAGTCTATCCCAGTGGTGTCACATGTCAGGTTTGTAAATGAGAGGCTCTGCTTTGGTTTTCCATTTTCCTGACTAGAGAAAATTGGATGTCATTAAAGTCAACCAGCTGAGTGACTAATGTGTTAATATCACACTGTCTCTACTTTGACACTGATCATTTATTTTGCCCCTGTCCCCATACTGCCCCCACCTCTCCCCATCTTCCCGTCTCTCCTTTCAAAAAAAGTTTTTGTTATACAAACACATAGATAAGGTAGATGACCTTTTCTGTACCGGGGTCACACACTGATTTATGTCCACTTGCTTATACTGATTTAAATTAATGGCTGCGGTAGACATTTTGAACAAAACATAAAAAATACATCTTGACAGCAAGCAGGTCAGCACAGTGAATTTAACAGCCACAACACAAAACAAGTCTCAGAAACAAAAAATCAACTACAGCATTATAATGAACACTTCTGCACCACTTTACTCCTGAGGACTGACCACAGCCACTCTGATGCGCGGCTGTCCAGTGGCCACTTTGATGCAGCAGCTATACTTCAACACCAATTTTAGTGTTGACACCGTGTAAAGTATTCATAAGAGCAGGAAATCAAAAAGCAGGTTCATGTAGTGGTTGCAATAAAGCGACTGAGTTTGATTCACATTTTTGTGTCTTGTCATGTAAAACCTGTGTACAAACAATAAAAAAACATAAAAACCCACATGTAGCTCATAGTCATGTTAAAGATAAATAGATGAAACATGGGCTTGGGGGCAAATTTGTACCTCATATGGCTCTTACATGCAATGCTGTGATCATAGGTGTTATTCTTGTGTCCAATTTTTCCATCTTTCCAACTTTGTGAATGCAATTTCGAAACAGTGACTGAGCACAATTTTACCATTTGTGTTAGTTATGGGCTTACTAAACAACCCTGGCTTGATAGTTTACATTTCCTGTGGCAGACGCCATCTCCCTGAACCCACTGATGTTCTTCACCAAGGGTGAAAAAGAAATATTAACATGACAAGACTGACATGAATTAGTAAATCATGTTGTCATATTAATAGTAATACTGTTCAGTGTCCACATGTACAGGCAGAATCATTCATCCATTCATCCATGAACAAAGCAGAGCAGTTTTTCCCATACATCCCAACTGCTGAGGCAAATTTTTGTCCTCACATAACCCATATGAACTGTCTGTTCTTCATCTGGCACAGCTGAAGCATTTGTGAAAGATATCCCATTTAATCTGTGATTTTTTTTTTCCCCCTCATTTGTTCACATTGCATACAGCAGCAGTGTACTATGGGTACTACATGCTTCCTGATGGCACGTTCTGCTTGGCCCCACCACCCCCAGGGATAGAGGCAACCTCCTACTACAACAATATGCCCTCAGCTGTAATGGCTGCTCCCCCTTCTTCTTCTTCTTCTTCTGGGGCCTTGCCTCATATGGCGACACCCACTGCTCCTGAAACTGTAACCATGGCACCACCAGCTACAGCCCCCTCTCAGGTCACCAGCTCTGCTGCTCCAGCAAGAGCACCAGAAACCAGGTAGGACCAAAGAAGCACGAACCATTTTCTTCATGATAGCCTTAGATACATTAGAAAGTGTGATAAAATTTCAATGTTTTTGGTGTTTTGCTGCATCAAAAACAAAGTAATCTGATCTAAATATGTTGATTATTATATTCAAGAACTTTAATCAAGCATGAATGAAACAGAGTCTCTGTTCTCAATCAAAGTATTTACTTGAAAAGCTTAATTAGCGGTGTTTGTTCTGTCTTGGCTGTGTGAGTTTTTTAAAGGTGTAGCATATTAGGTACAGTATGATCTGAATAATTAAAAGTGAGAAGGGGGGCACAATTCTATAAATATGATGCATTTCTCTCATTTTAATGCATTTTCACTTGCCTCCAAAAAAAGTTCAAAAGTCGAAGCCCAAGTTTCCACACCAGCAGCACCAGCCATCATCCCCCCACCACCTGACATCCAGCCGGTCATAGACAAACTGGCCGAATACGTTGCTAGGAACGGTGTGAAGTTTGAGGCCAGCGTCCGTGCCAAGAATGACCCACGGTAAGTACGGTCACCCAATACACATTTCTGGCTCAGGTCAGGGTTTTGGTTACAGGAATTCTTGTCAGAAACTTTCCCTGCAGATGCACAGAACCACACCCACATCATCCTCTGGCTCATCGTCTTCACCTCTTGTCTTACACAGTGTGTGTTTTTCCCTTTGTCTACTGTAGGTTTGACTTTCTGCAGTCTTGGCACCAGTACAACACCTATTACGAGTTTAAGAAGAATTACTTCATGCAGAAGGAAGGACGGGGCTTGGCAGAGGTACTATAAGCTCTATATATGTGTGAATGTGTTTCTGAGCATAAGAATCTGAAAGACGGAGCTTCTCTGTGTTTCCTAGCAACTTAATATTCCTGCTTCAGGGTTGACACCTTGACACCAGATCAAAGTTAGTATATTGCACAAAGGGATATGTTTGATACAGCTGACAGTACTACTACTGCACTACTACCACACTTGCATGAAATTTGATAAGGGCACTTGTGGATCATACATAAAGAATTTGAATGGTTGTTGTTACAACAGATTGATCCTCCACAGAATCAGAGATGATTAAAACTCTTGCATAAACGGCTTCATAATGCTGAGAATCACATGAGTAACAACATTGTCGTCTCAGATGCTTGTGAAGGGGATTTAGACAAAATCAGTCATGTCAATTTTCAGAAAGAAATCTCAGTGAGATAGGGCTCTCATCAGTCAAGCAAAGAAGAGCTCCAATTCTGCCATTTCAGCCCTCAGACCTAACGTCTCACGCAAAGCTAATGAAATTGAATGACAGCAAATGGACGTCTGTGTGCACGACGGGATGGTGCAGTTGTTGGAGGACTTAACAAGCATGTACAAAATCAGCAGCAGTTTGTCAGTCAGTGTTGAGGCAGGGATGAACAGCACACGCATACTAGGATTGAAAATCATGTAAAGAGTATGCAATATACAAATTATAGTAACCTCTGGAGAAAGGCTCTCTTTCTATCTCATATCTAACAATATAAGTTATTATGTTCGTTAATTTAATATCCGTTCCTCGGTAGATGTTCACTCTGAGCCAATACAACTCCAGTAAAAGCAAGGGTAATACTTCACCCACACAAATGGCCTTCTCACATACATGTAGGAAAACAGTGTTTTTCTCCTCACCTCCTGTCATTAAAATCACCATTCTCCTCTCCTGTATGTAATTCTGTTTCACAGTATTTGAAGTCAGAGCTTAAGCATGGAAAAAGGTTGTCTAAGCAGTCGCTGCACTTACAGTCAACCTTGAAATTAGCTGCCTCTTGTTGCTGATATGCTTGGACCTGCCGTGCTAGAAATTAGAAGTATCCTGATCCAAAATATTGAAATGAAGAGCAAGAGTGAGAAGGAGAACAGGGGAGAGATTAAATAGCAGAGTACTAGACTGCAAAAAAGGAAAAAAAAACACTCCACGCATCAACCAGTATATTTGGAATTTGGTACAATCAAGTTTCAGTGTCTTGAAATAAGACAAATTCTTTCACCACTATTAAAACCAAATTCTTTAACAAATTAAACTAACAGACGAGGTTAGCTTTGCCTGTGCTGCACAGCCTCTGTACCTACTCCCCCTTCACCGTCTGTGAACCCGCACCAGAACTAAAATCCAGTTGCAGTGTATCAGGACCTTAATGAGGCATTCCACCAATTAACAGCAGTGCCAACAGACATGTGGTGATCTCATTTGCTCATCTGGCTGCTCTTGCCTCCCCAGTGGCACATGCTTTAGATACTGTACGGTGTATTGGTGAACAAGTAGCTGTTGCTAACAAATTCCCCATGGTGGCAAAAAATGCTTGTCTCCATTGCCCCATGGTCTCCTGTCCCCTGAATGTCACAGAATGTTCTCTACAACATTTGGGGGAAGCGTTTTTTTGTTTTATTTTTTTTTTTATTTCTGCGCAATGTGTCATATAACTTATCGTGATTAGTCACTGTTGCACTGTTGCAGCCAAGTACATTTCCCCTTGGAAATGGGCACTTGGAGTGTAATTTTGCATCTGTGTGGCAACCATCAGATGATACTGAATGAGCACAATTTAGCTGGCTGCTGTAATGGGTCGCTCTGTCACTATTGTGAGTCAGGCTCTCCCTGTACCCTTTGAACCAATATGTCATGGTATCATTATGCTGTAGTTCTGACAGTATATTAGTTAAATTTGCTTTAATGTTTCTCGTTTTACCGTATCACTGCATTAAAATGATTACAGTGACTTTAGAATGCGTCTGTCAAACAGAAACATGAATATATCCTTATGAATGAATACAGATAATTAATTTATGTGATAAAACATACTACATACCTGTCTTGAAGAGATGAGCATTCATTGGCCTGAGACAAATTAAAGTTTTTAGACTTTTTCCTCTTTGTCTTTTCATGGTTACTTTGCCAGGCAGTGGTGAAAGCCTGGTTAATTAGTACAAACACCAAAAAGACTTCATTTGGAAGATACCTGGTAGGTTAGACTAACCTGACCATCGAAGTCCCAGATAGCTTTATCTAAAATTTTAAGAATGCATTTTTGGGCAGAACAAGCCAAGGTGCAGACTTTGTCCTCCAGTGGCTTTTGGAACTGAGGCCGTCACAATTTCAGTGAACCAAATCCTGTTTGAGCGAGTATTATTATTTTAACAGACTTATCATGAATTTGTCCCCTGAAACAGACTCTAACGAAGGACAAGAGATATGCCAGAATCATCATAAAGTGTCTTTATACGTGTGATAAAGCTTACGTACCACACAAAATGAAAGCAATTATGTACTCAGCCTCCTCCAAGCAGGACCTGTTTTCCCACCAAGGTCCCTTCAGAATATGATGTCATGTCTCTACTGATGATGAATAGACTATTCAGGTTACCCCATTCACTAAGTATCCGCGTTACGTCAAGGTTTTTGAATTGCAGTTAGTTTTCTTGGAGTCATTACCCAACGACACCCAAGGCTGTTGAAACTGGTTTGTGGTTCGGTGGTATGGTTGTTGATAGAGCAGATACTAATGGAACACTTCTCCAGCAAAGTTGATGTGAATAACTTGTGAATGCTTGTGGTGCAAAGAAAAAAAAATCACATTTCCTTAAGAATGTGTCTGGGTTGTATTATTCAGCTGAACTTTGGCTTTTGTTCATCTCTTACATTCGTAGTGTTTGAAAGTTTACAGGAGATCATACATTGAACCATCACCCCTTACACAAGGGCATTGTGTGTGTGATTTGAACAAGCAGACACCAAGGTGAATTGATGCCTATGCCTTACATGTGTATACATATGTACATAATGTATTTATATATTCTCACATGTATTCAAGGGTTGTTGGCGCTGCTTTGTCGTCAGAGTGAGAAAGGGAAAAAGTGAGAAGTAAGTGATAAAGTTTTGTAAGGGCAAATTTGTCTTCTGACAAATCAAATCCATTAGCTTGTCAGAGTGCAGAGGAGTGTGGCCCATTATGACACAGCTCAGCCTGCTCCAACAAGCAGCTGCTGGGCTTTTCTATCAAAAAAACCTGCCTTGTGTTTGTGATTTGTGCTATGGGTAATGGGATGCAGATATCGCTGCTCTCAGTCAGTGCTATTATTTATAGTTTCATAGTTAATGAAAAAGTGAGAAAGGGGGCTAAAATCAGTCAAAGCTGACAGCTGTGGGGTTTGCGGCTGCTGTTCCTCTATATACGTATCGGTGAAATCTCTAAAGGCTTCAGAGTGCTGCTTTTTGGGGGTGGGTATATACAATTGTTATCTAAAAAGGAGCATTTTTCAAATAGTCCAAATCATCACAAGATTTTTCTCCTTCTTGTTTGGAGAGCTGTACAAATAAGATGTATAGATAGTCATGGATTATGTCGATATGCGGGGTTGACTGTGGCACCCAAATTCCTTTTAAGCATTGAAGACATACTACAAAATATGTACAATTGTTTTCCATCCATCCTGGCATCAGATAGGCTCTATTGGCTCTCTATATAATTGGCTCTCTTGTAACAGTCCAACGCACACTGACTGAGCCTGTATCACTTTAGCTATTTTAACAGTAGAAAACAAGTTGCTGCATGATTCAAAATGGTTGTACAAAGCACTATTAATTAGTCATGGGAATGTTTTGTGAGGTGCACTCTCACCTTGGTGGACATCTGCTGTAATGGCACAGAATCAGAGTATATTTGTGGCAAGCTGATTATGCATACATACTGACCAGTAAGCCCAGTCCCAGTGCACATACAGCAGCTCTGCAAAGGAACGGCTTAGTGAATTGATGCAAGGGCCACTCCTAACTAGCAAATCCACTCGCATCACACCTTGTGCTGTGTTCAACACTGGGTCCATTGTCTTAAAAAAAAAAAAAAAAAAAAGAAAGACAAAAGAACAAACACCAAACAAAAACCAGAGATGATGCCCTTGTTAGCATTCAGCTGTTAGCATCTGCTGCTAAGACATGACTGGAAGCCTCTGTATCATAGCCAATGAAAAATGAATAATTTACAGCGTGAAGTCAGATGTAAGAGAATTTTCCAACAGGCAGACCAGATGACATGTTTACAAAAGACATTGTCCATATGAAGCTCCAGTGGCACAGCAGTATTCTTTGTTTTATTGAATTGACCTGACATTTTAACATGGTTATGATTTTCAGTAATTCTTTAAACAAATGGTGAAGCTGGGTCAGACATTTATCACTTGCCGCCAGCATTTTCCATTTTAAATTCCTTTGAATTCTGAGAGTTCATCTGGTGTAGCCAAGGTCTGTAACCAGTACGGTTTTCAACCTTGCAATGAAATGCTGCATGTTCCCACTCTAAGCAGAGGCTTTTCACCTTCTGAACTGTTTTGTGCTGCGTGAAGGTAACACATGCAAATAAAAACTTCTAAGTATTCTAAACACTGACGAGAAGTTATGTATGTGTGCACGATCAAATTTCTGAATATTCCTACTGAGGTCTTCTCGGAATGATTTCGAGTAAGTTTCTTCCTGCTTCTTCTGCTGTGAGCTTTGATTTATGAGCTTTTTAGGAGTAATATTCTCTGGGGCCTCTGTAAAGTGCTTTGATTGTTGAAAGCACTGTTCAATTATAGCAGAATAGAGGGATGCTGCCTTTGAAGCATTCTTCAAACATGGTAAAATGAACCTCATGAGGTTAGTTTTTTTTCTTCTTCTTCTTCTTTTTATCCTCCTGTGGCATCAGCTTCGTCACCACCTTTCCCTTTGGTTCCATCAGCAGTTTACATTAGGGACAGCAGCTAAGAGCACTTGGTCCACAGGTATTACTGAGGGGTTCTGGTTATCTAGTTTGTGCACACATGCCAGTTGTAAGTGGTCTGTGAAGATGCTTTGTTGATGTGAGGAAGAACAGAGCCATACAGTGCAATATTAGAAAGCCAATTAAGATAATTAACGCTACATAAGCAACTAATTATATTTCCAAGTGTCAGCAGAAAGCGAGAGCAGTAAATCCAGACAACAAACACTGAAATGAATTTAGATGGGACTATTCACATGATTTGCATAAACAACTATTAAACTAAAGTGTTATATGATCATAATGCTTTGGCTGAGGCACCTTATTTTAGATTCATATACAGAACAGTTTACATTATTTATTAGCAGACTGGTTTAAATAGTAATTTAATATTCACCCAGATGCTGTGTTTTCTTCTCATTTCCAATGTTTATCACACTTCACAATAGAGAAGGTAATATTGGGATGAGAATAACATAGAAAATGACAAGAAGAATGGTGGGGAAAACACAAATTAAGCACTAATTATTCAACAGTGTAATTCATTTAAATTGTACATGCTGTTAAATTTAAATCATGATTTCATGTCTTTTCAAACGAAAAATGTGACTCGTATCTGTGGCTTATTTCTTCTGCCATATTTGGATTCAAGGGCCAATGGCAATCCAGTGAGCTGTGAGTTTTCTCAATCAGGTGGAAAAAAATACATGTTTATGTTTGAGTGATGGAGGGACCTGTCAGTCATGTGTTGCACGGCAACCTGAGAGGCGCAATAATGTATAAATCTGCACTGACATAAGCTAATAAAATCCACCGCTTGTGTTTTTTCTCACTTTCTCTTTGCCAAATGCAGAACCTCTCTATTTCATCACATAAGAATGGTAAAACTCAAGAGTGCTGTGCTTTGTTAATCGTCCCCTGACCTTTTATTTTCTGCTCAGTACCTCCACATGTTGCCACCACAAAAATATATTCATGTACTGATCAGTATCATTTAGACTTCAGCCAGAATCGTCTGTTCTCTGCAGTTGCTGTCGGCTCCTCTACAGCAACATTTACTGTCCCACAGCAGGAACACTCCTTCAGAAGTGTAAACCGTAACCATGGATAGCACCCTGCAGATGAGTAATTACAGTAATTAAGTATAACAGCTACAGTTTCTTTGGAAGGCAACCCGAAGGAGTAAAGGCGTGACTCATCAAAACGCTTCATATCCATTCTATGTATATTTTTTTTAATTAACTGACAGGCAGATAAACAAGCAGCACTTCTGGATGCTTTTTTTAAAGCTTTCTTAACACCGACATTGCTTCACATCATCCTTCAAAATAAAAGCCAACTCATACAAGTACAAAATGAAAGAAATGAAGACAAGAAGGTTTCGGTAGAATCTCTTTTACAAAACCATCTGTCGCCTAAGTTGCAAATCTAGATACTTAAAAGAAAAGCACAAATGGTGACCTTAAAAAAATTAACTCATTTACTAGTCAAGAAATTAAAACAGAAATTCAGGGTAACAGGTTTTTAGTATGCAGATTATATATATATATGTATATAATTCAGATATCCGATATATATAATTCGGATATCATGTAAACGTAAGTATTCAGACCCTTTGCCGTGGCACTCATGTCGGCCATTCAGGTGCAGTCAATTTCTTTTAATCATCTTTGTGATGGTTCTACACCTTCATTTGAGCCCAGCTCTGTTAAATGAAATAGTTTGGACATGACACCTGTCTAAATAAGGCCTTGCATATCAGAGCAAAATGAGATCCATGAGGTCGAAGGAACTGCCCCAAGAGCTCAGAGACAGAATTGTAGCAAAGCACAGATCTGGACATGGCTACAAAAAGTCTGCTGCAATTATTGTTTCAAAGAGCAAAGTGGTCTCCATTGTTGTTACATGGAAGAAGTTTGGGTCAACTGGGACTCTTCCTAGAGCTGGCTGTCCGGCCAAACCGAACAGTTGGTGGAGAAGAGCCTTGGTTAAAGAGGTAACCAAGAACTCAAAGATCACTCTGGCTTAGCTTCAGAGATCCTGTGTGGAGATGGGAGAAAGTTCCAGAAGGTCAAATGGTGAAAAATTGAAGGGGGGTCTGAATACCTTCTGTATCCACTGTATATCTCATCCTTTTCTCTCTATGTTCTCTTTGTTTTCGTTTCCAGAGTGGGACAGGAGACGATGATGATAAACTCCAGTCAGACAAATCGGACAAAGATGCCAAATTGACTAAAGGTAGGTCACTGACACAAAGCAGAAATCCACAGGACATTTTGCAACTTTGACTCCCTCTCTGGTTCACTCATCGAATGAGATGCAAAGCCCCATGGGTGAATATGTGCACAGCGTACGGTTTGTGTGCACATATTCACACTGGTGTCTATGCGGCTGTGATAATGTGTCATATGTTGGTGTTTATACCCAGCTGCTTGTGAGTCTTGGTATTTATGCTTGCAATTTCATTTGGTAGTATCGGGCTGTAAATGTCCATGCAGAGATGAAAGAGTCTGCTCACCACATTGCTGGCAGGAGCCATAAACATTCACATATATGCAAATGAAGGCATGCATTCACACAGCCTATTTGGAAGGCTAATAACTATTTGGAGTGCCGCACAAATAAACCAGCCTTCCACAATAAGAATCAAGGCCCTTCATTAAGGTTATTTCTTTATGGAATCAGGGGCTCCGTCTGCTCTTTCATCTCTACCAGAGCTGACACATCTGATTGTGAAACAGAAATCAATGTGGCACACCACCGCAGCTTCATATCAAGGTGCTCCGTGGGCAGCTCTCTATTTGTCTGTTTGTCTGACTCTTTCTCTGCCGACATTGTGTTCTGCATCTCGTCAAACCTGTTTGTTTGTTAGCCCGTCTGTGTGTTGCATGTCTGCCTCTCCTTTCGCAAATTCTTTCATTCCCCCATTTTCTTCAGTCCCGCGTTTTTCATTATTCTCCTCCCTATTTTGCCATCATTTTGTTATTTCATCTTCTTTTTGTTATGCCCGTCCCTCTCCTAATCCAGCCGTTCCTTTCTTCCCTGTCCAGATCTTGTTTTCCTGTGCTTTTCATGCATTTTTCATTTACTCTTTCTGTTTTTACTTTGTCTATCAAGAGAACACAAGAATGCAACTGTCCACCTGCTATAAACATACCACTCTTCTGAGTCCATTTTGTTGTTCAGGAATCATAGTTTAGCCTTATCTCTCTCTGTGCCATTACAGCCTCATTCGCTCCCATCTGTTTCGCCATCAAGGCAAAGGAGAACGACTTGCTGCCACTGGAGAAGAACAGAGTTCGACTGGACGATGACTCAGACGAGGACAAGGTGTAGTTCAGATTCATGTATCGAGTGCATGCACACATCTAGAGACCATTTGGCCCTAATATAAACTGCTCCTCCAAAATGTATTTTTAGTACCTTGAAATTAACATGTTATCATACATAATTTGAATGAAGTTGCTGGAGGAGGAGGGGCTGGAAGCTGTGATGGGTGGAGCTGAGATGGTTGAGAAGGAGCCGCCCCCAGTCAGCGCACCAGAAGAGAAGAGACCCTCCCTCAGTTTGGAGGAGCTGGAGGCAAAACAAGGTAAATTTGGAAATTTGAAAGTAATGTGAAAACTACTGCTCACCCTGCTTAAGGCACTGTAACTCTTCATACACATCTAGTAAGCAGCGCTAAGGCAGGAAAATAATGTTTCACGTTCCAAGGTAAGACACAACAAAAAACATGTAAATAGATTCAATTAGTTAGTCTTTGCTTTTCGCTGTTGGGTAATGACTGTACTCACAATATTATATACCTCTATAATATGTCATGTTTCAAAGTTTGTCAAGAGTCTTGATTTGTTGATGTTAAGACTCTTATTTCCCCATTTCTGCCTGTCAGTGTGTGCATTCAGACAAATGTCTGCCTCAGTCAGCCTGGTGTGATTGACAGACGGTTAATAAACTCCAGCATCTATTGATGGCTATGACAGAACCTATTTCTCTCCCTCCATCCCACCTGCCCCCTCCTATCTGCAGCTCTATGGCTTTAATGTGGGAGGGCTGGAAATTGAGTTGTGTGTCTCAGCATCAGCGAATAAGCACAGGTCCTTACGAGACATCTTTGTCACACCTACTGGTCTTTGTTACTGCCTGGGAGGATCAGCATGGGAGGAAAAAATAAAGAGGGAAGAGAGGAGATGAATAAATCCTCTGAGTCTGATATACTCTTTTTTTTTTTCAACAGGGTGTACCCTGAAGTAAATGACAGTCTTATACTGTATCTCTGTAAAGGCCCAGTGGAGACATATTCTCTCTATAGTAGTCTCTCTGTTCAGCTGTAAATTTATACACTGGGTCTCTGCAGTTCTAAAGCGATGCAGAAGTGACTTGCGCTAAAAAAAAAGAGTTATATACACACATTTGTCCATGTCAGAATGCATACACACTCAAAAACCATTGTTTCTCCTGCATGAGAGTTACACAGTGCTTTCATCTCCTGATAAGGATTTTTTTTAAATATATCATTTAAAAAAAGTTATAGAAAAGTCACCTCAGTTCAAGATCTTAACCATGTCTACAGAAAGCTAAACCACCAAATGTCAGAGACACTTCCCTGAATTATTCATATATTCTTATGTATCACTGGCTATTAATTCTAAAAGTAATAAGTCTTTTTTTCTGGAAGCTGGATGCTATTGTACTTGACATTGATTCATGGCATCTGGGGATACTTTTACACCCTCCAAGATCTGCAATTGCTCCCTCTTAGCTTCAAAAATTGGACAGCTTCTCCCTCCCCTGCGTGGCTCTTTGGGTGATCACAAAGCAGCTGAAATATAAAGATGACACTCCAGCAAGACATTTTCACTTCTCGGTCAATCAAAAACTGGCAGGCGGCAGATGCCATTGTAATTGGGACTTCAGTAATCCATTTGACCCGACTCGTTAACCAGACACATGAGCCTTCTATATCAAACGTGTAAAAAGCAGTAAGTTGTGTTGTCAGCTCTCAAAATAACCACTATATGTCTTTGTGAGTTGATGAGTTAGAGTGACTCACTGATTACTTTAGCAGGCACTCAGATGTCTGCCCCTTTACAAGATAAAATGTTTTTTGGTTTTACAGGCCAACAAACACAAATAACAAGGAGCAATTTTACAATATTTTTGTTGTGGAAATACCACATGCATGCTAATGCTTTATCATGCTGTGTATGTGTAAATAATTATGCTACATGCGGCTGAAATTTATCTGTGGCTCTTTGGCCAGATGATTAAACAAATTTACTGAACTGCATTTAAACCTCTCAAGGTTTCAACTGTCTTTGAAGAAACACCAACACAAAAGAAGGACTTTCAGAGCCGTAAAATCTCTCTAACATGAAGAGATATGTTAGCAACGCTGTCAGGCTGCAATTATGTAGAGCAATTAATAGTTACTTTTGATGCTCTGGATTTTCAAACGGGCCTTTCCAATGACCAAATACTTGCATGAGCTGTGGCTTCTTAATGTCCGTCTCTGTGCTTTTGCTAGAGGTGGTGATATTATAGAGTTACTCACCAGACTGTGTGGTGATGGAATAGCATGAGGTTGCCTGTCAGAGTCTGATGATTAAGGTACCGGTCCTCCATTCTGTTGTTCAGCCAGATAACCTAAGATATTGCGGGTCTTTAAAGACATTGATTTCAGCATTTCATGAGGTCCAGAAGGACGCCGTTAAAGTGCGGTTTTCTCCCTCATACCAAAAATACAGTGGCAAAATAGAGCCTGAAAAGATGGGCAGATAGACAGTCAAAGGCAAATCTGCTACTTTTCAGCATCGAGGGGGCTGACAGGTCCCGTTTAGGTTCAGTGAAACAGTCTTGGAGTGTAATGGTCTCTCTCAGAGCTGACAGATGGCCAGAGAAAGAGGCTGAAGAAGCCTAATAAATAGCTGACTGAATTGGCTTTGCAGTGTGGCAAAGTGGCTGTCAGTCAGCAGGCCTAACTTGATCAGATAGCAGGGAGAATCAGTGGCAGACAGCAGAACACTAATCTGTATTGATGGACTGGAAAACAGCCACACACACCAAAATGCAGTTTCCAGTGATAAGTACATGAATCATTTAGGCTGCAAACACCTCCTAGTGGATGTGCATGTTTGTGTTGGTAGAAGACTTAGTAGAAAAAAATATATTTTCAATAAATATTGAGATTGTGGGAAATGCACTGTAAGTATCTCAAATTCATTTATTGAAGGGCTTTTGGAGACTCACAGACTTATTTTGTTTGCCAAATAAGTTCATTTTTTAGGCCCCAAATAGTCATAATTATATAATATAACTTAGTTACGTCTTCCGATTGTTATATATATGGTGACGTAAAACAGAGAAAAGCAGCAGATTCTCACATGTGTCAGGCTGGGACAGGAGAATGCTTTCAGCAGTGTAAATCCCATAATCGTTCGAGCATGTTTCACATCAAATGAAACGTGTTTACTAAATAAACCCACTGGACAGAACAGCACATCAAGGTTGTCGTCCGTGATGAGGTGCGTCAGATGAGTCTGTAAATACAGTAGCAGGACTCAGACTGGCTGCGACTGTGCAGTGTGTCACTGACTGGGTACAGATGGATTCTGCTCCATTTGGCTGTTGTTCACACTACACTCAAAAATGATTTGCCTCGGCAGCCGCTCTATTTTTAACCCCGAAGTGATAACAGTAGCCCCAGCGGTTGCATAACTTAAACAACTTGTTTTCCACAAGCATTTGCTTTCTACTCTGCTGTCTTGTTTTGTCTTCCCCGTCTCACTCATCCTGTTGCTGTCTGCCACCCCGTCTCATTCCTGCGCTCCCCTCACCTATCCATCCTCCACCCATCTCCGTCACTTCATATCCGTTTCTCATCTCTCAGAAAACCTTGCATATTTTCCACCCCCACTCTCACAAAGACGCCTGTCTCCTCTTCTCCACCCACATGTTCCCTCCTACCTCGCTTTTTTTTTTTCTTTTCCATATAAACCTTGAATCGCATTGGAGTTATGTACCACCACAGACTACAGCAGTTGAAAATGCCACTCATCGCCTAATTCAGATGTGACAGTCAGAGTGGAAAATTTTCTTATCACCCTCTCCTCCTGGTCTGTCTTTTCACTTTCTGTACTGTCTGACTGATATCGCCATAGTCTGCATATGTGTCCCTTCCCCCTCACCTCGCCCTCTCTTCTCCCCTCTCGTTAATTCTTTGCTTTCCGAAGACCATTTATTAGTGGCCAGGAAAAAATTGGCTGTGTGAAAAAGCAGAGCATAAATACTCTTTTCCTCCTCTTGTCAGTCTTTTCAATCATTTTCTCCTCTCCGGCTTCCTTTTAGTTGTGCTACCCTGTATGTATCTGCGCTAGGAACAAAAATAAAGAACAATGATTGCAAATTTTTTTTTCTTTTTCATCTTCATCGAGCATCTCTTTCCCATTTTTACGCTCTCATCTCTTTGCCCTTAGCCAAGCAGAAACTAGAGGATCGTCTAGCAGCTGCAGCGAGGGAGAAGCTGGCCCAGGCATCTAAGGAGTCCAAGGAGAAACAGCTACAGGCGGAGAGGAAGAGGAAGGCAGCGCTCTTCCTTCAGACCCTGCGCAGCCCCCTCACTGGAGAGCCTGAGGCCAAGAGAGTTGAGCTGGACCCATCTGCACAGCTTGAGGTAGGCGACTGGTCGATAAAGGTGTGTCATCACAAAATACTTGTCCAACTTTTGGCCATTCCAGAGTTGTAACTGCCACTGTCTTAACTAAAGCTCTTGTCGGGCTCTTAATCCCCAAATGTTTAGTTAAGGCAGATTCACTGACCTAACAATATGAAATCAAGGGTCATTTTACTCTCTTAATACAACTGTGCCTTGAAAATAGAAAGCGAAATACAAAGTGGAGAGGAAAATATACTGTATCTGCTGTTGTGGCTGTTTCTGTTGAAAACGTCACTGCATTATCTGAATGATAGAGCAGAGAAGATGGTTTTGTGTACAGTCAGTTATTTACTGTCATTCAAACTAAGCTTACCTCATCTAGATTCATTTGTATTGAGTGAATCAGTGGTTTATTAGTTCATTAAAATGCCACTTGATGTTAGGCCAGCATTAATGACTCTTTCTTTTTTGGGTCAAGTCTCCCAAGGCCATTATTTCCCTCAATACTCAGAGGCAGTCTGAACAAGTGTTTCAGCTGACGTTACCCAACTTTGACATCTCAACTTCTGCTGCTCTGTTCTGTTTAATGATGCAAAGCTTTAGATTTTTTTGCAGCTACATTCACAACATTTGAGTATAACTAATTGGATTTCTTTTTTTGGTTAATATGCTGATAGATAGTACAGGATAAAAAAATTACAACCACCAATGCATCAGTAGCGGTGCATAAATAAGCTGAACTGGAGGTTCAGTCCAAACTTAGAGCTTTTCACAAATGTTTTTAAGTCCACACTCATAGCTAGAAGCATCCACCCCGAGGCCTGAGGTTATTTACAGATTATTACTGGCTCTGCTTTCTCCTTTTAGCCCTTTATTTTTTTATGAAGTGAACTGTGGTCAAATATTTGGTCAAAGAGGTTCATTTAATTGGGAAAAAAAAATTCTACATCTAATACAGTTCAGTAAACTCATACTAAATGACCCTGTTCGAATGAGTGGGATTTTAAACATATCAACACCAGATGGCATACTGTATTTTCTTGATTGTCTTTATATTCTGTGATGGTTTTTTTATTGACTATGGGCAAATGAAATTGCAGACACCTACAGATGTTTAATTACCTGTCAGTTTTTGTGTGTGTGTGTGTGTGTGTGTAGCTGTAATGATAGGGCTTTCCGTTTTATGAAACCGTACAATAATACATTAAGAGATTAATGTCTGGTTGCTGGGCGAGTATCTTCAGATACATCAGAGCCACAGAAGTGAACGCTGATGAACACCATTCACTCAAACATCTTGTGAACATGTACAGATGATAAAAGCATATCACATTTTTATTTATTTTTATATATATTTTTTGCCTTTTTTAAGCTACAGAGTTGTGTGGTAAACACAGTGGGACGCTCAGATTGCTTTTCATGTACAGGCTACCTTAGCCTTGGGGTGAGACACTCAGTCATTGTGTGTCAAACAGGTGAGATTTGTATGCTGAATAAGATGATCACTATTCAGCTGCCGGCACTGCTAATTGAGCCTTACACCTTTTCCTTGACTCATAATATAGTGTTGTAAACAAGAAAGACTGACCCAGAGATAAGGTGTGGGCTCATACTCAGGATTTACTTGTTATTGTATGTATTAGGGATGTTGTTGATGATTAGATTAGATTTCATAGAAATCAGCGTGTTAATATAGTACGGTATGGAACGTTATCAACATGAGCTACTGCATTCATCTCTGCAATATAGAAGTGGACATGGACAGGTTGAAGGAAACACAGTGGGACATGTTTTAAACCTTGATTTTCTTTCTTCATTTTCAAAGAAAATGTAAAATGTTCTGGAAATGTTTATTGCTTTTTTGTTGATTATGATAAGACGGTACCATGCGCCAAGAAGACTTTGGAAAATGTAATTATTGCGTAAAATGCTCAGAGCACACATTGTGGAGGTGGAAATCTAACAACCAAACCACGCACGCAGTGTGGCTCCTAATAACAAAGTAAAAGACTCAATGTTTAAAAAAAAAATGCCTTTCCACTTCTATCCACCGACTCCCCCTGTTCTCCGTTTTGGTTTTCCCAGAGATGACGCAGGGTATGACCCTTTTTTAAAATTCTCCTTTGTAAAGTTTCACAGGGTTGCTGCATTAAAGCAACATTTTAGAGGCCTTTTGTCTGTCATATTAAACATAGACAAGAAAGGCAAGAATACTTTATAGTGTAAATAAGACTGTTGTGGTCATTTGATGTGTAGATGGCCTATCCATTTGATGGATGTTGCCTGTCAGCTCCTCATGTGAGCCCGGCTGATGCAGGATGAACTGGCCTATTGCCTGTTAGGCCAGGTGGTAGAGGGGTTGGCTCCTGTCACTACTGCACCAGCTCTGTTACTCTTCTCCAGATGTTCAGTGACATCTGCAGTGGCCACAAGAGCCTACATGTGCTGAAGGCGCTACCAACATTCAGGTCATTGTGGCGCACTGGTGAATATGCATTGATGGGTATTTGATGTATTCAATTCTTTGAGTTGGAAAGGCAGTAATAGTTGATCTAATCAATATTGATAGGCATTAGACAGCCACGTTGCGGTTTAACAAGTAAGTAAAAAACAGTTCAGACAGATGGAGAATGACAAAATCCATCGTAAGAAAGTACAAAAGTTCAAGAGATACAAGACTACAAGTAATGAAATAAGAACTGAGCAATAAAATAAAAAAGGGGGGGG
>OMNW01020237.1:0-15016 GCA_900303245.1 Selene dorsalis | reverse complement strand
GGGGGGGGTATTCAGACAGATTGAACAGAAGCTGTCTGAATATAAATGTTCTCAGTTGCTATGGATTACAAGGATAAGGGAGAGAGTGTGTCATCGTTTAAATGCTTCAGCTTGAGCAGTATGAAGGTAACAAGGTGCCATCTGACCTGTCATAGAATATACATGCATGCATACATACATACATACATACATACATACATACATACATACATACATACATACATACATACATACATACGTGTGACTGCTAGTGCCAGTACCATGGAAACATTTCTTCTGATTATCATTATTTATATATGTATATATATATATATTTTTTTTCTCATGGTCATTCTAAAGATGTTAGGTTAATGAGCAATTCTGCTATTAGAGGACAGGAGGGGGCTCAGAATCAATGTTGAAGTCAGATAAATAGTGCGAGGGTGTGCAGTGATTTGTTCAGGAGATGTAACACTAAGAAGAACAAGTGTTACCTGGAGCTCAGCGTGGCTTTAAGGTGATTAAAACTTTGAGTCTGGGTGAACACTCTAGCGTCAGCAGCATTTTGAAAGTTAATATTGCGGGGGTTTTTTATTTGTTTTTTGGATGGTTCAACTGTACCCTGTCGATGTGTTTGAGCTGCGGATGCTGATGCCACGTCTTTGTAGAGCTGCCTGAATGAGCCATCTTGGATGCGCTGATGTAAGCTGTCGATGTTTCTCACGGAGCTCATCGTGTTTTTTATGCGACAGCGCTGTAGTAGCTAATGTAAGCTGTCACAAGGAAACAGAAACACTCTGAACAAGCTGCAGGGGCCACAGCCCGTTTTTACTGCCATTATTTCTGTAAATTCCAGTAGCTGTGGCTGCAGAAGGGGAGAAAAGCTGTGTGATGTCTTCTGATCTAAAACCCTTCCCAGACATGGACTTGTTTGGTTAAAATGGGTTTTTTTATTGTTTGTTTTTTTTAGTTAGGCAGACATTAGTGACTTATTTAGTGAGTTTGTTCAGACATGACAGCACGGTTCCCGTAATGTAAGAGCAGCGGTGGCACTGCTGAGAAGAGCAATTAACTGAAGAGTAATATGAAAGAGTTCGAAAAACATTTTCTGGGTTCTTTCACAGGATGCCTTCCCTGATGGAATTTAAAACTTATTTTGCAGTTGCATCCATAATTAATGACCACTGTGGCCATGAGGGAGGCCCACCTGAATCTCCTAATAAATTTGCTCATCAGTGTCTGCATTCATGGGAGATTGCTTCCTGTTTTTTTTTTTTAATTCCATTCAGTGCACAAACAGGATGAATATTCGTGAAGATATTAGTTTATTCCTATTTGCTCACATTTTGTGAGCGTTTCCCTGATAGTTCCTCCGAGATCTTGGTTGGAAGCAGAAAATATAGAACACAAGGGGGTAACCGGAGGACTGTATGAGCTGTTTTTGTTTGTTAAGGCTCATCTGACATGTGAAGAAGTTCTTTATTAATGTAAAATTGGCTCATTCGTGGTGTCACGGTGTGTTTTCATTTGGCAAAATATGTGTTTTTATCTGCATTAATCTCACAGGATTCACTAACGGGAAGTGTTTCGGAAATATTTTCAGGTTCAGCCGAGTCAGATTACCGTGACTTGTGGAAAAGTGATCCAGGCTAAGCTGTGATATGATGTCCCATTTTATATTCAGACATTTATGTTGAAAGGGGTTTTAAGAAACCACCTCGACAATACACAAATGTGTGTATTTTCCGATGTAAGATTACCCTGGATTCCTCTGCCTCTGCTCGCCCTCCTCCCCTCTCCCTATCTCACCAGCGCAGGTGTGAGAGGGGAGTGCATTTTCTGGGCCCGGTGTCAGGATAAGCCTCCCATATGTCAGTCCTAATTTTAAACCAAACTTTGCCTCCTATCATTTCATTATCTCTTCCGTAGCACAGGCACTAGATTGCATGCAAACAGAAAGGTGTAATAAATATTCTTCCTTTCTCAATTTCCCTGCTTGTTTTCAGATACTTGTCTTCTGTCATGAGCACTTTTTCTTGTTTCTTTCCCGCCTCTTACTTTCTTTACCTCATTTGCCTTCTTCTTTCATCTTCTTTCATCATCGTCCTTCCCCTCTGTGTTTTCTCCTGGTCCTCCCCCTCTCTCTTTTATGCTCCGCCTTTTTTAGCAGATGGGTGAGAGCGGGAGTTGATTGAATTGAATTGTAGAGACTGAAGTTAGAAGAGAGGACAGCTCACTTGTTATTAAATTGACATTATATTACAGTTAAATTTTATTTGAGCATGACACGCTCACAACCACACATTTCCTCTGCCACATTTATCACTCATCACATGGGCAGTTTGGCTATTCATGTTAATGTTACAATGCAGATGATGCCATTTGGTATCTGACTTAATCCATACACACTTATAAAACAATGAACGCATATATACATGTGTGTGTGTAACATGGGTGGCCCCCAAAGCAATCTACGGGAGAACCGTGGGGTAAGATCAATCCTGACCCTGGAAAATTCACCATCACATTCGATCCGCTGATGGACTGAAGCTGTCTTTTCTATGTGAATCCAGCAGCAGACCAGTATAATGTGAGCAGACAGACCCACACTGGGGTAATTAGAGCCACTTTGCAGCTGACAGTTGTAACTCGCCGCGTAGCCAGAGGGCCGCACCGTGGTGTGTAACCCATGCCGTCTTTTAATCAGCTGAGTAAGGGAAGAATATAAGTGATAATTTCCCAAGAGAGCAAGGGACCTTGACTTCGCCCATGACATCCTCTTACAATCCCATGCCCTTTTTTTAGTGGATGTGTGATTTTTTATAATTTCTTTTACTTTTTTTTTTAAATCCCCTGATGTACATTCTTTTCACCACCTTCTGTTATCATAGCTACTTCTTCTCAGTTTTGTTCCTAAAACAAAGTATGGAAATATCTAGAAATCAATAAATGAATGCATCATCAGTTACTATCAGAAGAAGGTAGATATTGACATCTTCAGCCATGCTGAGATTTTCTTTTTTTTTCGACCTTATTCTTCTATTGTTATGCGAGTTGCATTAATCTCTAAGATTGACAGGTAGGGCCACCAGGGTTTTAAATAAATAAATCTCTAATGTCTATTTACAGTCAACCTTGTGCATCACCTGCGTCCTCTCAGTGGACAGGACCCTGTATCGATTTTCCACAGATGTACAGAGTTAGTAAGCATCTGGGATTTTTTTTTGCAAAGTCCCTCATGTCAGGGCGCAGCTGACTGTTTAATTCAGTCAATATATTATTTCTCCTCTTTTTATCTTTAAACCAATTAAAAGAAAATGAAGGCCTAGCATCCAAGTGTGTCCTTTAAACTAGTGCATTCACTGATGCTTTTGCTCTGTGTCCTCTACCATTTATCTTTGTCTCTAGATGCAAGAAGCCCTTTCCGTCTTGTCTGACTTCATGCCCTCTCAAGTGTCCTCCGCACAACCTGTGTATCCTCAGGACCAAAGACCGTCCACGGAGAACCAAGGAACGTTTCGCAGCAGGGAGACCCCGTCCTCCTCGTCCTCCCACAGTACCTCTAGAGGAGCAGACAGGGACAGAGACAAAGACAGAGACCGAGACAGAGAGAGAGACAGGGACCGAGACAGAGACAGAGACAGAGATAGAGAGAGAGACAGAGATAGAGACCGGGAAAGAGACAGGGACAGGGAAAGAGACAGAGACAGAGACAGAGACAGGAACAAAGGGAGGGACAAAGAAAAAAAGAAGAAAAAACACAAGAGGAGATCGAGGTCGAGGTCAAAGGGCAGACACTCCCTTCCCAGTGCCTACAGGAGAACCCGCAGGTCCCGGTAAGACATCCTGGACATGATCACATTCTCAATAGAATAATTACCATGAAAAATACATGTTAGGCATTAATGGAACATTCACTATCCTGATTTAGTGAGAGGAATAAGCTGCAGCTGTCGCATTCAGATTTTCACTGGCCTCTGCACAACGCCCTGGAAGGAGCAGTTTTAATATCTCCCATTGTTTAATTTTGTTATTGCGCTTTTTTTATTTATTTGTTTATTTTGTTCTGCCCCAAGCAGAAAAAAAATCCTTGGTGGAAAAGTAAAAATACGAACTGAGGAGGAGGATGTGACAATATTTTATAACTCGTATTCTCCTGTTTTGCATAGGTTTGACAGGTGTGCATCAAAAAACTAATTTCTATGGGGAATATAATCCTTAAATGTCTATTTAAATCACTTGTCTCACAGACAATGTTGCATGTAAACCTGTGGTACAACAGTGGTTGTTGTGCTCTCAAGTATAAATCCATTAACTACAGAGACAATAAACAATATGAATTTCTTACCTCAGGAATCCTGTCAATAATTAGCATTGCTGCCGTTAATGATATGAGACATGAGACGATACTTAATCAACTTGTGTTTTATGTCCCACCTCATCTGAACCTTTAGTGCGTAGCACACTGCAATAATACTGATGAATGAATGCATCCTTCCGTCTCTTCACTTGTTTCTCGATTTGCAGTTGTGCTTTGTTTCACTTTTCCTTCCTCACTTGAAATTGGAAGAGAAAGGATACAACTGAGAGGAATTAATGCAAGAGACATAGGAGATAATGAGAAAGAACAGGGACAAAGGGAGGAATAAAAGATAAACATTTAAGAAAGAACATTTAAAGGAAGGATTAAAGCCAAGGTTAAGGGTTGAGTGGAGGTGATCAAAGGTAGAGATTGTGTTGCTTTGTTTGTGCCATTTGTCTGTCAGGTTAAAGTGAACAGTATTGACCAGCCAGCTTTGTTTTGCTGGCCTGGCTCAGGCCTGACATGACCTCGGCTGGCCTTTTCTCTCTGCCTTTGTTTTTTAGGAAAGTGGGCTAATTTCCTTCTCTAACCCTCACTATTTCACGTTTGTAAATGATGAGCATGCTCTGCATATGAACTAGTGGGAAAACATGAATTAAGTTGTGCCCTTTATGGAAAGAAATGTGAGTAGTGCATTCATCTTGTACATTATTCTTTAATATTTAATACTGTTTTCTTTTCAGGCGTGTTTAGAAAAACAGCATTTGCATATTGAGTGTCCATATGATAGAATGTTTATTAAAGTAATTCACAGAATTATGATTCATGGTTTTTGGTCCTGTGGCCTAGTTACACTGTATTTAGTCTCTCTTTAACTACCTCAATGTGAACTGTGTCACTTTCAGCTCTTCATGCAGTCTATTGGAACATTATTCAAACTTTGCTCAGCTCTCATTGGCCCCATCTCTCTTTTGTCTTTCATATTTTAATGGTTTCCTCCATCTCACACTTGCCTTGCTCTACTTGTCTTGCCAGATCCCGTTCACACTCCCCGGGGAGACGGGACAGGAGGGGCAACTCATCAGAGAGGAGACGTGAAGAAAGAGAGCGGGAGCGCTATCATCCCAGCAGCAGCTCCAGCCTGCCCAGGGGGCATTCCAGATCCAGGTAAACCAAACAGCGGGTGTCATCAGAGCAGTCTGTGGAGAGAGAGGTTGCCCTGGGACTTGATACAGCTCTGCTTATTTTAACACTGAAAATATTGATTGTTACAGCGGTCAGAGCACAGAGGGCCACGAACAGTGCCACAGTTCACTGCTCAGTCTGAAACGTGTAAGATTTTTATTATGTTGTGGCTAAAATCATGGGAAATCTTATACTCTGGGAGATAAATAATGCATTCTGTCTATCAACTATTTATCAAGCGATATTTTCAACCCCAAATGACCACTGAGGGAAGGTGCAATGGACACCTTCCACTTGCATGGCTTGCATGATGAAGGCGTTGCTGAATACACCAGAGCTGAGTGAACTCCAGCTCTTCCCTTCTCACTTCTTGTCTCCCAGGACCCCTCCTGAGAAAAGGAGGAGCTCCTTGTCATCCTCAGGGCAGATGCAAACTCTGGGTTCTTCCCTCTCACCGTACTCCTCACCCGGCAGAGTTTTGTCCCCATCAGGTAGCCCTGCCTCCAGCCTTGCCCTCTCCAGGTAACTACGTACAAAACTTTTAATCAAGCAACTAAGCATTCACTGAAAGTCTCCTCTCTCTTAAGAAACAACAGGTCACTGGGAGTGCTTGGATGTAGAGCTAACAAATATTACATTTACGATTTACACTTTTTCATTTTGAATCTAATTTAGACCAATACATTGCTACCCTGAGGCTTCTGTCTTTCATGAACAAAAAGGAATCACAAATACACCACTGTATCTTAAGAGTTCAGTTCATTATAGCAACCTGTCAGAACTGTGCCGATTCACATGAAGGCCAAGCCCAAAATTTTATCTAATATAGATATAATAATATTATATCTAATAAATACCTTCTGTTTTGGCAAACACTAACTCTCACTCAAAACATGTTTCCTCTGTGATTTTGTCCTTTAGTGGAAAGAATCATTAACCCTGACCCTGACAGCAGTCATCCAGTCATAGCTTAGCAACCATAACTAGGTGCCCACGGGCCTGAAAGGCTGTGGATATCTCCACATGTTCTTTATAAGTATTCATGAGGCTGAGAGCAATTTCAGGAAGTCTAGTGGGGGGAGGCTACTACATCAGCACGTTGGGTAACAAAGCAGCTCTGTCCTGCTCTGTGTTTGATTTGGGGAAGTTTACAGTTGAGTAACTCCAGCCAAACTTGTTACCATTCACCAAACACATTTAGTCTAATTGAAACAGACTGTTTGACAATTGGAACAGTAAGGTGTAAATCAGACCTCAGCCTAAGTAGCTTTAGGCTTTTAGCATGATATTTATTATATGACCATCATATTTAAGACCCTTTTACAGAATATTCCTTTTAAGTGGCTGGACTATGAAATCCAGCAAGAGAGGCAGTACTGTTGAATTTTTAATCCAAATGTGCCATCCTTATAAATCACAGTATCGTCCAAAAGATGTGAAAACAACTGTAAAGGCAGCTTTTTGAATATGAAAATCAGTGCGAACAAACAAACAAAGATGGGGTCTTGTCTAAATTCTACATCCAGTATGGATGAAAAATACTTAAAGCAATAAATCTACAGGGCCAGTGATATGATGGCTCAGAGCCAACATCTTTCAGCTTCAAGGTCTAAAGGCACAAAGATATCTGTGGCAAGGGACCTAATCTCTTCCAATGTCCGGGGCTTATTGTCATGCTGTTTAAAATATGTCCAACAAACAAACAATTAAAGCTGCATGCTGTCATTTTTGGATATAGAGTCACATAGACAACAAAATAAACCTTTCCCCCTGCCCTCCCTGTTCTCAGACATAACATCCATCCATGATAGTGAGACAAGCACCAGACCATTACAAATGAAAACATAATATTCTCTTTGTATGCAGCAACAAAGAAATCACTGTCATGCGTGCAGACATGACAAGTGAAATGATACGTAGTTTACTGAAGCAGATAAGGTGAAATTAATTCTTCTTGAGTCCAACTCACTCTTATCTTGAGCTCTTTTTCTCCTAGTCTAATGGCACATTTTGAAGAAAGGAGCTTTATTATGCCTCACGCTGGCATTGTGTTTTCACTGCGTCCATCTCTTTCTCATGAGTGCGGTGATGAACTCCCGAACGAGCTGAACAGATTTTGTTGGTGAAAGGTGACGGTGTGTATTTTCCAGTGTCTTCTTGTCCACTCCCTCATTGGATGGTGTTAAACACTCACACCAAAGTTTGTCAAATCAAAGACACATGATGACGGGACATTTAATACTGAATCAGTACAAGGGATGCAAGTTAGACAGGACAGTCTGATTGGTCTAATTCTAAAATATTGCTGAGCCACCACTTCACTGGTTGCCAAGCCAACACCTGCATGCAGGTTCTAACCTTGAAAGATACCTCCTCTGCAAGCCGGGATTAGTTCTCTATTAACCACTGCTCTGCATGCACTTATGATTAAATGTAAATATAAAGTGTATTTACATTAACATATGTCTATGTAAATATAAAGTGTATTTACATTAACACATGTCTATGTAAATATAAAAAGCGAATGTATATCAAGAACACCTTGAGAGAGTTTCATTATATCTGGTCAAACATCCACTTGGACTCAAGAATGAAGTGATTAGAATTTTGTGGTCAGGGGTCAATATTGTCTCACTAAAATGTTTTTGGCCATAACTAAAAAAAAAAATCTATGCTAATCATGCCAAACATTTCACGCACGTATAATGGGATAAAATAGTGAAACAATGACATTTTATAGCCAGTACATTTGAGATGATGATGCTCTCCAAAATCTGATGTTTTATGGCCATTATTCAAAACTCAGGAACAAAGAGGGAGATCACAAACATATTTTCTGCCACTTGATTGTTTGGAGACACAACTGCCTGGTCCATCTTTCAGATAGCTGCGATTATTAGAGCTGCCACATAAGAAGAATCATCCCTGGGGAAAAATAAACCTCTGTCGAATGAATTTTGTTATCAAAAGTTCTGCAACCGTGATAAAGGGAGTGTGAATAGGCAGAGCTGGTTGGCGTCAAGTGTAGTTGTTTGTCGAGTTGAGATTTTGCTGTTTACCTCCCACTAGGGACGGAGCTAAAGCAGCATACCATAATAATCCCAAGGTATATACGTAAAGTGTTGCAATTCCCAAGATTGACTGTCATGCACAAACACACACATCCCCCACCTCCTGTGGACTAAAGCCTTAAAACTTTGGAACATCAGCCGCAGTCTTTTCTGCAGTTTCTTGTCACCTGTTGTGTTCAGTCAACTTGACACACACAACCTTTTTCTATTTTAAAAGAATCCCTTGATAAATAAGAAATGTGAGACAGCAGAGAGATTAAAAGCTTTGGACAGCGTCATGAATTTGAACTTGAGGCCTACGATTTTGGCCCTTGCGATGTTTGTCTGCGTGATAACGTACTCGGTTGCATTTGATAACGCTGACGAGGCGGTTTCGGTTCGGTTTGGATATTTTACACTTTTACAGTTTCACATTTCTCTCTTACGTCTCTGACGTCTCCCTCTCCTCTTCTCTGCGCTGCTCTCGATGCCTCTCCAACTTTGAACATTTCATAAGATATCATGAATATTGTATATGCTCTCCTGTTAACATGATTGGTTTTCTTCTTCTTCCTCTCTTTCTTTGTTTGCCCTCTCTCTCTCTCTACAGGGGCGGTTCTCAGGAGAAAGACAAGGCTGTGTCCTCATCCATAGTATCCTCTGTTCAGTCCAAAATAACTCAGGTATTGTTCTTTGCTTTTATCCCAGATATGTCCCCTGCTGAACTTTTGAGCTTGCCCAAGACAAGCAATGAGTGTTGTTCTGTTTCCACCATGCAAATGGGAAGAACAGAAAGTTTTGTTCATTTTCACACACAAAAACACAGCCTAGTTAAAAATACATAGCACTTAAATTCAAATGTTATTCGTCCTACATATTCTGCTTTATCTACTCCATGTTTCTGCGACATACATGCACTAGATTCTGTCAGTAAATTACATCTGTCTTAACTTCATACGTAGTTAAAGTATGATTCTATACATATTTATAATGTGCTTTATCTCAACTGTTACCTGGTTGTTGCCGCAGGGGTTTGTGTGTGTGTGTGTATAATCTAATGTGTAACACCTGCAGAATAACAATCTCAGTGAGTCTCAAAATAATCACCAAATAATCTCAACTGAACGTCCGCTAACTTGTTTTGAAGCTGTCAAGTGTATCACACGGCATCATCAGCACCAGGACTTCCATTGCAGGTGTTAACATGTTAATGTAGCAACACAGGAATCTGGGGGAAAGCCTGGGTAAAGCCACTAAAAACCAATTTCCTTACCTCTAGGTGAAGTTTTTAGTCACAACTCTCATAAACACACACACACACACACACACACACACTCCTGTATGGGCATCATAGTCATAGTTTTTCCGCACATTTTTCCCATATTGGCATCTTTCTGACGACCACTCTGAAACTTTGAGAAAAGCATAAAAACAGCCTCTAGAATCCATTACAATGAAAGTATGGTGAGGACCGGCCTACATGTCCTCACTTTACAAAATGGTCCTCACTCCAAAGGTTTAAAATTCACACTTGTCCTCACAATGATAGGAGTACAAACACACACACACACAGGAACTCAGCAACTTCTGCCTCAATACAAGTCAGCAAGTGAGTGAGTTTCTATTGATCTGTCAAATAACCTTTAGTTAAGGTGATGCTGTGTTGAAAAGCATTATATTATTTATTTAAAAGGGGTTCTGGTGTTCTATCCTGCTACATGTGATATCAATACCATATAAGCAAAATTCTGCTATTTTGGCACACAAAAGTTTGTGTTGACAACTGTAGTAACTCACCCTGGCTGAAATTGAACTTTCAGCCCCTGCACTCTATCTGGGAGCGGAGCCAATAATTGTGGAGGAGAAAGCTAAATATTGTTGATGCCAGTTTGGCAACAGGTGAAGGTAGAGGTAGTGGCGTACCTGCCCCTGACTACACAAAATACCTCCTGCAATTTCACCTCTCTTCTGAGCTCTTGTACCGCCCTGATACTGTTTCTTGTCTCGATCCTGTAAATTCAGACAAGATAGGAGTTACCACGTTTCACGAGTTCACTTTTAAGTAGATATTTTGCCAAATATGATAACCCATTAAATCAGCTTCTCGTTTTGTTTTTTGTTTTTTTTGTTTGTTTTTTTTACCGAACTTAAAACACAAGTGCAAAAGCAAACGTTTCTGTATTTTCGAATGTCAATTTAGCCTCCTCAGCTGCAGTCTGTTTTTTTTTTTTCAATCTGAAAAACATCAGTAATCGATATTTGCATGATAACAGTGCATCAAATGTAAAAGGTTACCACAGAGAGTTTTCAGCTCAATCTGTCCCCCTCCCCCCACTGTACAGAGCTTCACAGCCGGTTTCAGCTCATTGTTCAGCTGTCGGCCCAGTAACCTCACAGTGTTGGCTCCCTCTCATTGCTTTCATATTCATTTCATAGAAGGCAAAAACATCTGTAGAAACATTATCTGCTTGTCACCAAAAGGCAGACGGATATATGACGAACACAATGGAGCATTTAGCAGAGAAAGAGTTCCCCTAGGAGTCGGTGGAAACCAAAATTAGAGCTAAAAGAGAACATTAGTTGGTGGCTTAAAAAGCATCTGTCATAATATTATCTGTGAAAAAAGACAGTTCTGTGTTTCCGCTGCCTCTAAGGTGGCCACGAAAGCAGAGGTGCTGCAGGTTTAACACAGTATGTGGTGATATGATTTTGACTGGATGCCTGCCACTGTCGCCATGGGCTTAAAGACGAGATAGACACTTCCATCCGTGAAATCATACAGCCACATACTCCAGGCTCTGTATGGAGCCACTTCCTGACAGTTGTCTATACCAATTGTCAGAGTGACACTGCTGGAGTCATGTAAGAGTTGCACTTATGTGTAAAGCTAAGTGAGTGTAACACTGCATACAGTGTTATTTCTGACACAGTCAGACTCGTTCGTGTGGCACAGATTTGACGCAAGGCAGCGATTCTGAACTTTTTTACAGAGAATGGCAGACATGTGATTATGCATTTTCTCAAAATGTCATTACAAGACCATGGGCATTTAAGCTACAGTTGGCAACAGTTATTTATGGCCCTTTTCCACTGCAAAGTTACAGCTTTACTCAGGTCGACTCGTTGGTTTTCCAGACAGCAGCCATTTAACTCGAGTGAAAGAGTGACAACAGTCACAGTAGAGTGGTCACTGTTGCCAGTGTGCAGGTTGTGCTCCCTAGCTTGTGTGCGAGCACGGAGGTTGGGGGAGGGACCTGAACATTGTATCATTTTGAAATTTCCGATTAAGTCCTGGAATTTCGCCGACTTGCCAACTGTAGCTTTAAAGCGGTGGGAAATCATATTATCATATCCAATGTTGCGATGTGTTATCTGTCATAAACAGAAAGACATTATGGGTTACTGGGCCCGTTTGTGTTGCGGTGCTGCAGAGAGGAGAGCTGGGACGCTGGGTTGGTGAGCCCGGTTGAGCTTGGTTGAGCTCGGTTGAGCTCACCAACTTTGCACTGATCTTGCAAAGTTGGTTTTCAGCCAAGAGACACTAGGTGGAAGACAGAGAGCCTCCATTCTCCCTGTAATAAGTTACAAGTCATTTATGTAACCATCACAATTACTGTGAAGCTGTTTAATTAAGGTAAAAATTTTGCATGGTTAAGGTAAAAATCCTGCATAGTTCCTCTTAAATATACTGCAAGAGCCACTACTTCACATGAGAGGGTTTTTGGGTGATGATTAGCTTTTGGAACCTGACTGCAGAAATTTTTATCCCACTCATCCACACAAGCGTTGGTGAGATCTGCTGCTGATGGTGGGCGACGAGGTCTCGCTCACAGCCTGTGTTCCAAAATTCATATTAACAGCTGTCTAACAGGCTTTGAGGATGTTAACACAGGAACGGGCCTTCTTCAGACTTTTTCCGTTAAAAAAAAAAAATTGGAAGTGATTCTTTTGTCTGAATTATTTGCATTTCCACAGACTTTGAGCTGCATAGAGTACTGTAATGGAATGACTCGTTTGTCTGTGACAGTTTAAATGCAGCTAAGTGGTGGGCTGTGTCTGTGTTCTGCTTTAGTGTGGAACACAGTGTTCCCTGTTTGGCTGTTAAGAGCTCACGAAAAAGCAAATGCTGTGTCGGAATAAACGGTGCACACTCATTAGTCTCCATGTAACCTCGCACACACCTCGCCAATAAACTCTGACCCCCGGTGCACTTTCCTCCTACACCGCCCTGTTGCCGTCGCACTATGCAATTTATCGCCACTTTCAGAAAATGCACCACAGTCAAATGCATGCACTCACACCGGATCTGGGAGGCAAATAATGTGTGAAAGGCTTTAAACTAAACGGACTGAAGAAAGCGAAATTAAGGTAACAAGAGTCATGCTTGTCTTTAATTTGCTTCATGTGAGTTTGGCGTCACTGGATTCTCACCTAAATGAGCAGCTCCATAGGCTTTTAATAGCGAAGTGAGCTGCAAGCTAGTGTTCGGTTCGGTCAGTCACTATTAAGACCAAAAATCACAGAGTGTTCAGTTCACTTTTTTTTTTTTTCCTTTTAATTACCTTTCCTCTTAATCTAATCTGGCTCTTTCCATTGGTGATATTATGATAAACTGCTCATTTACCTAATTTTGACTTGCTGTGGAAACACGGCGAAAACATCCTAGACAAATTTCAAAATCAATTACCTTCATTTGTCACAAACCCTAAATCAGTTCTGAGATGAAAGACGTCTGTAAATTGTTTGAGCGTCTCTGCATTTTCGGTCGAGCTCACCGTTAGTCTTTGATTAGTAATTCTGAAATATCAGTAATTTCCTTTCAAGTGATGCAATATTTTGATGTATAGATTTACATACAACCAGTTCGCAACTACATGCAATATATTAATGTACTTAGTATGTAGGTGTACGCACAGAATGTGGGTTTTCAGCTTTCCTGGTTTTAGTTAGGAAATGATTTGTAAAAATGGAGTGTAGAACCAGAGGCTGGAGTTGATGGGTGTCAACAGAGTGTAAATGAAGAAACGACAGTAGCTGCTCTGTTCTGCTGTGATCCACCAAATTTGGATCATATTGTCTCTCCTGGCTGTGTGTGTGCGTGCGTGTGTGTAGTTTACCAACTAGCTGCACCACACGCACACAGCCACACATCTCGTGCTGTTTCTCTCTCATCAACGGAAACTTCATATTTCTTTCTCTTTCTCATTATCTCACAAACAAACAAACAAACAAAACGCGCACTCCTGCCTTCATCTCGACACGCTCAACATAAAGCCGCTCGTGAAGACACGCCGCTCGCCGCTGTTGCAACATGCGCAGATTCCCAACCACTTACTGCTCCTACCCCGACCGTGGTGTTTTACAAACACGCCTTGAATAATTCAGCGCATTCCTTATCTTCCTAATGGTCTCTTCGTTCCTGATGGAGCGCCGTCGCTATTTGCCTCATCTTGCCTCTCATTTTCCTAATGTTTGTCTTTATTTCCCTGTCTCCTCTTCCTCCGCCCCCTCCCCTCCTATATGTTTTATGTGGTTTATTGTGTTAGATTCATAATTTGTGCACCTTTAGAGTAGCTTTTAAACCTGCAGTGAGATTTATCAGGCATGTATGTGAGTATGAGCTCAAGGTGTTGCCGGCTCGCTCAGGATGTTCCTACAGTGGAATTGTTTAACGTTGCAATCAGAAGAAAATCTGTGAAATTTCTCCCCCAGTGTGATGCAACTTACTTTCAAACTGGTTTTGGATTTTACAGCTCCTGTAACTTTAGCCGGACTAAGACACCTTAACTCCTCGGTAACTCTCAGAAGTAGGGTTGGAATTGCACCAATTACATATGAAGGATAATTATGCTATCTTGTCTGGATCTCCATAAGTCCTTTATGTTTTACTGAATCAAAGTTTTTCCCACAACAATGAGTGAAGTTTTTTCGCAGAAAGAGAAGTCTGTCCCACAGGATAACATGTAACTAACCTGCATGTTTGAGTGTGAAAAGCAACACAAGACAGACGGAGAATACACAACAGCCATTTCTAAGAAAAATTAAGCCCAAAGAAAATGAAAAAAAAATAATAACCCAGCAACTAGGATTCAAAGGATTATGTCCTCGTATTATTATTCCAGCTTTAAAATCACATTGCTTAAGGTTTCAGGTTGATTTAGCACCAGCTGTGATAAGTGGTGGTAATGGTAAGTGTGGTTTAATGCCAGCTGAAGCCAACACTGTTTGAGCCGCTGTTTTGTCAAAAACCACAACAGTGGAGCGACCGGCGTATCTGTTGTCAGTTGCAGCCAAACAGATTCCTTTGTTTTACACCAGAAATCAGTCAATCATTTTTGCCCATTTTTTTCCATCATGCTGTGAGCAATCACAATCTGATTTCATGCTGCAACTCTTCATTCGACGGCTCGCTGTGGCTGAGTCTTCCTGTTCCATTACTCCCCAAATTAATTAAAGCCGGTGCGCTGACACACACACGAAAAAAAAAAGGCCAAAATGA
>OMNW01020236.1:55342-65581 GCA_900303245.1 Selene dorsalis | reverse complement strand
GGAGGAGGGGGGGGGGGGAGAAAGGAGAAACTGGACAGGGAACTTGACCGAGGGAAATAGAGGAACCAAGAGTGTTCATGTGACTTTCGTCTGTTATCTTATCGCCACTGGGGCATTTGTTTAGCCGCGTCTTTGTAACTTGCACAAATTTTGAATCAAATGAATCAGATAGCACAGTGAGTAACCACGTGGAAAATAAAAACTATGTTTTAACGCTATGATGCAGAAAGAGAGTTTGTGTGCTGCAGAGCTGGTTGGACAGATAACCTGAAATAACCAAAGTGTGGACTCCTTACTGCTAATGTCAGTGAAACCACAATGAGGTGTGAATCAAGTCCCTCCTCACACTTCTGAGATGCCTTGGTCTGTACAAAGTTGCACTGCTGAAAAATGCACTTGAGACATCCCTTATGTTTTTTATTTGTTATATCCCAAGACCTTTAAACAATTTACCCTGCATTGAATCCTTTTGATGGGAAGGTCATGTCTTAGATTACAGGCTGTGAATTGGATTAAATGTTGTTTATTTACATTTCATTCGACATGGCCCCTCCTGGCTCCTCTCCTTCTCGCTCTTATGCTTTGTTTTTTAACAGTTTGTTGCAAAGTTGTTTGTCCAACCCACTGGCTTCTTAATAGTCTTAAAAACCTACACTGAAAATGCAATAGAATATGTATTTGTGTAAACTGTGGATATTGCTTAAATCATCACATGGTTTTCATTCTGTTTGGAAAGGTTACAGCACCAAGTTCTTATTAAAGCTGACAAGTATAAGTAAGTTAAACTCTGTTTATGCATGAACTGTCATTGTGGTCAAGATTTGTTTTGCAAAAGAGAAACGAGAAAACATTAATTATCCTCACAAACATTTGATTTGATCGTCAACCCCCTGCATCTCTACCAAGTTTGGGTAAGTGAGGTTTCTCCATATTGCTTGTAATATATAACTCTGGTTGAGAAAAAGAAAGTGCCTTTATTTCCTTTTTCGTCATAACGGTCACTTCAAAGTGGCTAAATATCTGAATCGGTGTGAAAAAACCACAATGTTCAGACCGGTACAATAATACGGAAATTCATGCACAACTGTGAATGCTACAACTGTGTTAGGCTCAGGTTGCAAGTCATCACTAACTGCACATGCAGAGTCACAGCAATACTCTCAGAGGAGGTGGTGTTTCCGAGTATAGTCAGTTTGTCCGATGTCCATAGTTGAATCGTCAGTTTGTACATTTGTGTTAAATTTGTTGGATTTAAGGGCCAACGAAATGTTACCTTCGGGATTGTTCAGTTATACTTACATCGAAGCCAATATCAGCTTTGAACATAGGCTTGTAAAAAAGCAATGTCCTATTTTTGACAAAGCACTTTAGATGTTGCAGAAGTACAGACTTTCTAAACGAAGTGTGCCTGCTTGGGTTTAACTGTTGCCTTGAAAGTGTGATCACACATCTTTAGCATACTGGGTGCTTGGTTGTGCCTACTACCTCAGTATGCTGCACAAGCAACATGCATATGAAGTTTACTATGTTGCCCCACAGCAGTGACGGTTGAGTTATTTGAATAAATATATCAGCTTTATCACTAGTAAACAAACTCAAAGTCCAACTCACCGTTACCAGGAGCTTCAGCATCTCTTTTGATGTTCTCCAGGTTGACTCTTGGGGGCCGGTTAGGTTTGGCAGGAGCAGGACCCAGAGCTAGACTGTTGGGCAGTGGGTTACGCTTGGGGCCTGAAGTGGCATCCCCATTAATGCTGCTTGGCTTGGGAGAGGTTGTGGACGGCCCCCTCAAGCTGGGTTTTTTATGAGCCGGAGGTTTGGGAGGACCCACCGAGTTAGTTGTTGTGACAGGCATTTTGTGGCCTCCACCACTATCTGACTGCTCATTCTTGTCCTTCTCCTTGTTGAACATACTATGAGCAGTCTTAAAGTTGGATGAGGACTTAAAAGTTGGAGGTCCCACAGGTGGAGGTTTGTTCGCAGTGTCCGTATTTGCCTGTTCTTCAGTGTGCTGCCGTAATTTTATCATGCTGCTGCTTGGTTTTTGTTGCAAAGGTGGTGGTTTTGATATGGAGCTGGTAGTGGATGGCGGACCCCCACCACTGTCTTCTTTTATCCAGCTTGGCTTGGAGCTGACTGATGGAGTTGGTTTAGGAAAGGCAGGTTTGGAGTCGGACAGGGTGGAGCTGAGAGAGGGCTTGTTGAGCGGCTTCTGTATCAGACCTTTACCTTCAGCAGGCTGTGAAAAAGGCTTCGGGGTTATGTGCTGTTTATTACCAATGAAAGGTTTGCTATTGGTGTCTTCCTGATTGTTGGCAAACCTGCTCGCCAGAGCTTTGGTTTTGTTTGGCTCATGTGTCTCAGTGTCACTTTTACTAGATACTGTATTCTTCAGGAAGGCTGGCTTAGGAGGAGTACTTATTGCACTGCCAGAGAGGCTCTCCAAGACAGGCTTCTTCTGTAAAGCTGGGCCAGAGGAGAGGGTGGGGTGCAGGGGTTGCTTGGGTCGTCCAACCGGTGTGGAAGAAGACTCATCAGTGCTCCACCCACTTGTTTGGAAGCGGGACATGATGGCCTTCACATCAGCTTTGTTTTCCTGTAATGAATGGAAAAGATCAGAAGCAGAGCGAATGATTGACACACAAAACTGATTCACAGTCACACAACAAACAAGACTTGGTGACATAAGAAATTATTTTGTTTTTTTAGTGCCAGGAAAATGATTTCAGTGAGCACGTGCTAAAATAGGAACTGAAGGAATGATAGGAAAGAGAAAGAAAGACCCACAATCCATTAGACTGATATAAACATAGGAACAGAAAGTTGCAAATGTTAAAAATACCTTCATAAGTCATTTCCTTCTCTTTTTCTGAGCTTTTTATTCAATCTTTGAAATTCCCGCTTTCACTTTGTATATGCATTTGTCTCTTTTCCCAAGGCCACTCACACTCCTCTCATAGACAGAGAACATGTCAAACTATTCACACAACTGTGGCTCAGAAGGAAAAGGTTTTCCATTAATTGCAGGTTTAGTGGTTCAGTCATATTCAAATGACATCAATCACTCAAATTAGCCACTATCCCCAAATAAAAGAATAACTGAATTCTCTATAATTTTAACAAGTAATACTCTCACCACAAGACAGCATAAATCAATCATTAGTCAATACACTAGAATAAGAGGTTTCTAATCATGTTAGCGACTGGAAAACTAAAGTCCTGTCAGACTACTTTAACTCATACAGTTTCTTGCTTTAACAACTGTAGAAATGATCATTTCTATATGATGCTGCTTCACGTGTGTGTGTGTGTGTGTTATTGCCAAAGCATTTTCAAAATTATGATGTATGTGAATGTGAAATTTGAAAACAGAGAGCTGTTTTGCCCTTGGACAAGGCAGGTATTTACAATACGGTATGTTTGCTTTGTTGAATGTGCTTTAGCAGTAACATAGTTTAATGATGCAAGTAAAGTGTTTATTGCATTGAATTGGTCATCGTGTTGCTTTGGCTGTGACACAGAACATGAGCCATCCAAACATCTGCTATCAGGAAGTCTTTCCCATGAAAAAAAGGGTAGAATGACCAAATGTTGGGGGAGGTGCATCACTTATAAGTTACACATTACATATTATATGTGCACAAAAGCCAAACACTGTTTGACAAAATGTCCTAATACATGGACCAAGTCACGGCCACACCTATATTAATGAGACTGGTTTGACTGGAGTCAGAGACACCAAACCAGGAAGTAGAGATAAGAGCATGAGGACAGACAGTCAGTGCTATTCCTACAGCAGAGCAGTAGAAGTGAGGGGAACGTGTGCAACAGAAAGTACAACAATATGAAGATAAATGGGAAGTGAACATCAGATCAAGTGTATGTTGTGTCACCCACCTGGAAAATGATAAAAAAAAATATATCCCTTACAACTTAACATGCAAATGCCACTCTGTAGCTGCTTTGAGTGTGTTTTGAAAGCAGAACAAATGGAAAATGTCAGTGACACATGAAGACTGGACATTTTGCAACTTGCATAGGTGAAGTTTTCCTGTCTTTCTTTTAAAACAAGTTTGCGTGTACAAATAGGTTTTATCTGTTACGGTCATTTTCAGGAAAAATGCTTTTGTGACTCTGAATCACTAAGTAAAAAAAAAAAAAAAAATCACATGGTCTCAACCAAAACTATTTCCACAGCTACCTCCCATTTTGTTTTTGCCAAGCATGATATAGCATACTGGACATGAGAATGGACAGTGGATCAGTGGTTAAAGCTGGGGGACTGGTTTCACAAGTCTTTATACACTGAAACCTTTGTAACCATCATATTCACGGAACACACTGGCAGTCAAGTTAGCCACAGCTGCTGCTGTTATTGGGAAGGAAGCTATCAACTCTTCACTTTAAGCAACTTTAAAGTAATTTTAAAATTGTGTGTTAGGTGCTAGAAAAATAGCACCTGGGCGGAGTGTCACTTAAGTGCAGCCAGTATCATCTTTCAGCCGTGGCGTGACACAGTGTGTTAACAGTTTAGCCTAAATAAGAAATCAAAAGGGGGAAAAAAACAGAAGAGAGTTCCCTCATTGTGCTTCTGTTTTTTCAGCCATGGTCAACTTGAAATTACCCAATATGTTCTGTACCAGACAGTTGCAATTACTGCTTCTCTAAATATCTGTGCAGATGCAACTTTGTAAAAACCTACAAATTAGATTTAACACTATAACCTTCATGAGGGAGTTAATACAGGACTGTTAGGTCAGACTGCGTTAGGGTATACCTTATAAACCGGCAATTTGTTTGGGGTATATTCAGGTTCAGTAATGGTTTAGATGAATTTGCTCCATACTACCCACCCTAACCCTAGACATATTCAACATGTTTATTTATATATACACTGTTGCCCAATGTGATTTATACTTGAAAAAAAGTATATCTTCTCAAAACTTTATTGATCAATCTCTTGCAAACATATCACTGTGAAAATTAAACCACAAGCTTGTATTATTTATAATCTCAAAGATCAGTGAAGTTTCCCGTATTTTAATGATTAAGAGATTCACACTAATACAAAGTCAAATAAAAAAAAAGGTACAGTGGTCAGTGACAAACTGTTTACACACTGAGGGAAAGAGGTTGGAGAGCACTGTCTTAAACTGCCATGGGCAGTGAGTGTGATGAGAAGAAGAGACAACCACAGTGTGCTTGCCACAGACCACAAACCGACGAATGATTAGGCAGATAGCTTTGTTTGTGCAAATAAATATGCCGTTATCTATGCAGTCAGTACATGAATGTATATTCCAGATCTATAGACCTGTTGACACAGAGCAGAGAAAGGAACAAGCTCTCTGCTTCAAAGCAAAGAGGAACCATCGTTTCTCATTCCTTTATGTTGTAAAGTGGAGGCCACTGCCTTGCCCAATCTAGCTGACACAAAACCGAAAGAAAAAAAACTACCCTAATCTAATGGTTACTTCTTCTGTTTTTACACAATATGTGTGAAGAAATGTGTCAAAACATGTCTTAAATGCCAAATGAAAAAGTATGAAATGTAGTCTAATGGGTGGAAAATATCACAATAAAAGCCCATAAATCACTTAAGTGACTTTGTAGTCCAGATTCTGGTGAAGTAACACTAAACTTTATAAGATATGACAGTTTAATCTCTCTGAGCATGATGTAGTTAGACTCGTGTACAAGTATGTTATTGTTATTGAATGTGTTCATATAAAGAAATATGCATAACATCCAGTTGTAAAAGTCTTTAAAAATATAAGTAACAAAGATTTTCAATCGCAGCTTTCAAGTTAGACTAACTCACATACTTAGAAGGTGATTGTTTTTACATAGTTTTAGTTGATTAATAAATTGTACTTACCATGTTGAGGACAAATCCAGAGAGACTCTGCTATGTCCAAATGGTTGGTGGATAAAGTGGTGGTGAGTGTTTGCTCAGTGTCACTGTGTGAGTTTCTGTTGCTGTCGAAGAGAGAGAGAGAGACACCGAGAGGCTGTGAATCACAAAGCACTAAGTGAGAGTCTGTGTTTGTATGTTGGGGGATGTATACGCCGGCTCTGCTGGTGACATAAGCATCTGTCTACAACTGACAACTTCCTCTCTTAGTGGTGTGTGTTTTGCGCGAGTCGCATCGCCTCTCTTATCTGTATGTTTCAGTCTCATTGATTTGCCTATCCCTGGCAAACTCCCTGCAGTTTCCCGGTATGCTCAACAAACTAATGGTCACTCAGTGGAAAACCATGATGAAATTGTTTCTTAGCAACTGTGTACAACACTTGAAAATATAATGTGAACACAATGTGACTAGGTGAAAAGCTACAGCCATGGGACACCACATCAAAGATGCGGTGCTATAGTCTGCTATAGTCTTCAGTCTGTGTGATCACACTGAGGCACAGAGGAGCTTTGGCTCAAACCAGTATGGTAATGAACTCATACCTGTTACACATGCTAATGTTTAGCCTGTCAATAACGTGCAAGCAAGCGAACATTTACTATTTAATGTTGAACTGAAAATGCAGCAGATGTTGATGTGAATGCCTGAGAATGTCCTTTTCTTTATTAGCTGATTAGAGGACAGGTGCAGAAAAGTTTTACAACAGACAAACATGTTACAGGTGCACGTAACAGCAACATGTTGAAAATTAAGTTAATCTTTTTCAAATTTTACGTAACTGAAGCTTCATTAGTAAAATTAAACAGAGACAGTTATAGATATTCACCCAAGCCAGCATGGGTCATCTGAAACAAAACATAACATGTAATGAGGGGTTAGACAAAATGATAAAAAACATACCATGTGATAAGAAACAAACCCGAAATGACGACATTTATTTTTTGAAGTTGTGCAAGATGAAGTCAGACGCAGGTTTTTTGTTTGTGAAATTATTTTCCTGAGATTTTAGTTTTCAAGACCGTTAACATCCTCTGCCAGGAAGCACTGGGATCATCATCCATCAACCATAAGGTGACACAGTCTGACGTCTCTCATTTGCTTGCCTGTCATCTATTCATTTATTTTGACTGTTGGAGGCACATTACACAAACATGTAAATTTTCACTTGGAGACTGTTACACAGTTACAGCCAGCTTTCTGTTTCACTCCACTTCCCCACTTCTTCCTCTTCTTCTTGTGTATTTTTATACATCATTCACCTTTCTTTAGTTTTCTGTGTAGACTGCGAAGCCACTTACGCAGTAGCAAGCACTAAATCACAAGTGAAGGAAACGTGTTATTTTTTTCTTTCCCTGTCATGCGAGTCATTTTACTTTGGTGTATTTCATCTTTATATTCCTCTTTCCCCTCAATCCCTCCACATCCTGTGTAAAGATCCCTGCTCATGTTTTCATTTTTCACTTTTGCCTTCACATTCCACACAACTGTATTATTTTTACTGTCCTACAACTTAAACTTACATATCATTTTTTTTTAAAAATATGTTTAAATTTATGAGTCTTTTCAAATCTGCACATGTAGTAAAATAAACAAGTAAAAGTAAATATGGAAATAAAGTTCAAAGTTTATTTTTGTTTAGTTCATTTTACAAACTTCCGAAAAGTGGACTTCCTTCTTATTTACTGTAAGATGCTGCTGATCGCACAAAAACAAGCTACCGCATTCATGCACGTGTGCATTTATGCCTTGTTAATTCCGGTCCTCACAAATTTCTTCAGAACTAAATCAGCATATCTTTTCATCTCATGGAGGAAAGTTCTCTAACCTGACAGTTGGATGAAATTAACTATGGAACTTCTGGTACCAGTTTTGCATACATTCAAGATATGTATTTGATTTTCAGTAACAACGGAAAAACCGGAGTTTAAATTTTGCTGTCAAAAGAAATAAAATAAAAGAGTGTCCTGCAGAGCCCCTCATCAATAAGTCATTGTTTTACTGACCCTGAGGTGTCAGTAGACTGCAGCTCTTTAAAAACAGATGTTTAACCCAAAGTCAAACAACAAATAGTTTCAATTCCAGCATTACAGTGTCCCAACAGAGGAACTCTCCATTTGTATTTCTGTATTACACAGTGTGTGTGTTTGAAATAGATCGGTTAGATGTGTTGCCAAAAATCACACTCTGCTTGGCCCTGTGTGGACATTCCTCTTCCCCTGTTAGTGCAATCAGCAAAATAACAGAACACCAGCTTTTCTCAAGAGCAGTTGAAGAGTGCACATACTTTCATCAAGACTTTCTTGAATGAAACCATTTACCGATGTTATGCTCCACTTTTCAGATTTATTATCTACTAAAAGAGATTTATGATCATCATTTATTAAAAACTGTTTAGCTCTCAAGATGAATCTTTGAGGTCACTGTCATTTTACTGAAGGATGAAGGGAGTTCTCCCTCTCTCCGCTCCCTCAATCTCCTGTTCTTCCTTTTTCTTGATCATTGTTCTGATTCATGATAGAAGTACGTCCCCGTCCTGTCCTCATCATAGCCGGGATAGTGTCCTCCCTGGCTGCCTCCCCTTCCTCTGTCGTCAGGGCAGTGTATCCCCAGTCTCTTCTGCAGCTTTTCCTCCTGGAGGCGAAGCTCCATGGAGTCCACCAGGTCGTAGATGTTATCCAAGGACCACATGGGTGATGGAAACCATGTCTTGACATCGCCATCCTTCCCCACGATCAGCATGCTGAAGTACTCCTTACTGATCTTCAGCTGTTCTCTCAGATTGTTGACCATGTCACGGGATAACGGCTCCACTTCACTTTGACTGTGACCTGGAAGAAAGATAATGAAGTAAAAACTAAGCAGTGCACTTCACAGATGGATAAAACAAAAGAAGGACTATTGGGAGTTGAACAGTTTCACTCTTCAAAGGAATCTCTTCAAATTTCATACAAACATCATTTGGACTCAAGGACGAACTGACTAGATTTTGGGTCGAAGGTCAGTGTTCAATGTTATGGTGATTACATAAAACACAGTTATGGCCTTGGGAACATATTTTTTCAGCGATGCCTTAATGGAATTTCTTCAAATTTCAAAGTGACTCACCATTTAGTGGAAATAACTCAACAGTTCCTGAGGCCTTGTCTCCAGTTCCAGTCAGCTTTAACATGGCAAAGTGGCGAATTCCTGCAGAAAGACCCAAGTATTTGAGCAGCAAGGAACATCACTTAGTTTGTAAATGAAAATTTAGTTTGTGGATGTTTTTTTTTTAGCTTATCTTACTGTACATCAACTAACTCTTTGACAGTTTCATATTTCTATATTCATAATAAAACTATGACTATTTATTGTGGCTTTGTTTGCCTTTTCCAGTTCTAAAGATTAGAGGGAAAATCTGACAAACTCTGTCAAGGCTTTTACATATTTTGCCAAAACCTACAGAACGGACAGAGACTGGATTGTTTGTGTGTTGGTGTTACTGACCCAGGTGGCACTCCTGTCCACTGAGAGCAGTGAGCTGCTGTTGGAATGAATAGTCGTCCTCAGAAGGAGCAGAGATGAGCAGCAGTCTCCTCTTAGACATGAACCTTGATGTGCGTAAAAATGGTCATTCAACTTTGAATGCTGTGGTGTGGGCCAGTCAAATTTATGCTTTTCATTCAGTCATTTTCCTGACATGTGAGACATATTTTTTGTGGTGATGGCATGGACATGCAGACATATATCTTGAGCATAAATCTTTACTTTAAGAGTACTACTTGGAGTTCATATCAGTAAAAAAGGCTCCAGACGTTGTTGCCTCTAGGATACAGGAAAATAATGAGCACTGAATTACAGTCCTTTACCTGAGTAGGGAATTCTCAGCCTCAGGCTGGTTGTTGTTGGAGCAGACAGGAGGGCTCTTCCTTTCCTTTTCTTTTTCTGAGTGCCTTGAAGGAAAGTTGTCAATGTACTCGAACAAAGCAGAGGTTGATGGTGGAGCTTCAAAGACTCTCTGGGAAAAGAATAAAGCTAATTAGACAATTTAAAGAATGATATATGAGACATAAGAGGAGGAGAAAACACACTAAACTCCTCACCCTGTTGGATGTTGAAATGTGTTTTAATGGGATACGGAATAGAACTGGTAAAAAGGGAATGCAGTGTTTCTATTTTTCTTTTTAAAAAAAATTCTAAAATACTTTAAAGAGTTTTTTCTTGGAGATTACTTGAGACCTTGTGAAAGAATGGTTTTAAGGGTCTTGACATTGGATGTGACAGTTGTGCATGTATAAAACTACATGCAGCCTCTAGGTGACAGTGTGTGTAAAAGTGGTGCTGAAAA
>OMNW01020236.1:16137-41954 GCA_900303245.1 Selene dorsalis | reverse complement strand
AACTTGTGCAACAGTGAAACTCAGGCATACATATATCTGCAATGATCCATTCAGTTAACAAAGTAGCTGTATCTTGTGTATATCTTTTTATTGTGTTGACACACTGTGCACATTTCTTACATCCACATATCTTTGTGGTTTTAAACTGAGAAACCTTGTGCAATACTTGTGAAAAGCTTTTGGAACAACCGTAATCTGCTTTGGTCTTTATAGCCTGTTGGTTATAAAAACAAATTTCCTCATAATAGGTTTCAACAAGGCCAGAAATAACAGTTCATTAGCGTTGGCACGAGTGACCCTGTCATCATTAAGCAATGATATGTGAATAAATGAGTTCATATAACAGCTGTCACTTAGCTCACATGTCCCTGTATCGTTCCTCTTTGTCTCCTCCAGGTATTCCATACAAACAACTCACAGTCGGCGTTCCCAAAGAAATCTTACAGAACGAGCGTCGCGTGGCACTGTCTCCTGCTGGCGTCCAGGCGCTCGTCAAACAGGGCTTTAATGTTGTCGTGGAGTCTGGAGCTGGAGAGGCCTCCAAGTTCGGCGATGAGCAGTACACTCAAGCTGGAGCAACAATTAAAGACATTAAAGATGTCTTGGGCTCCGACGTGGTGGTTAAGGTAGGATAAAAGTGAAAAGGGAAGAGTGGGAACAGATGTAAGAAGAGGTCATGATGACAGTCAGTGTATTGAACATGGCAGCTGCTTTTTGCAGCAGTGTGCCAGGACACGTGCAGGAATTTTTTTCCCCAGGTGTTTAGATGAAAGAAGTGTATGTTCGATGAGCAAAAGAGGTTTTAAGGTGTTGTCAGGGTCCTTCATGTGCTCAGACGCTGAAATTGGTGGGTGAATATTTTGCTTTTCTTCTCATCTTGTCCCTATTGACTGATGTTCTGTGCCTCTAGGTCCGTGCTCCCACATTCAACCCAGCTCTGGGCATCCATGAGGTGGAGCTGATGAAGGAAGCAGCCACTTTGGTCAGCTTCATCTACCCAGCTCAGAACCCCGAGTTGATGGATATGCTGTCCCAGAAGAAAGCCACTGTCCTGGCTATGGACCAGGTTCCCAGAGTCACCATTGCCCAGGGTTACGATGCACTGAGCTCCATGGCAAACATTGCAGGGTATGTACATGGTGCCTTCAAGAGTTAACTGTTTCTATGAGAAGGGTCACCTTGAAAGAATTATTGAAATATTACTAGTTTTGAATGTATGAAAACACAGGCTGATTGTGTATTACGTGTGTGTTTACACACAGTTGACAATTAAGTTTATTTTACAGTACCTTTAAAATATATAAAAGCAAGCAATGTTGAAATAGTTAGAACATCTTCTAATTTGAAACACTTGTAGAGTCTGCAGTGTTCATAGAAGTGTATTATTGGCATTAACAGCAGGTGGTGTGTGTTCACTTATTAACAAACAGGATGTGTGGTTGATTGGACATGTTTAAACACATGAACAAACATGTTATTATTGCATTTATTTTGATGGTGTCTCACTATAATTTCTTATGTTGTTCCTCGGTAATCTTAGGTACAAGGCCGTTGTGCTGGCAGCCAACAGCTTCGGACGCTTTTTCACTGGACAAATCACAGCGGCTGGGAAAGTGCCACCTGCAAAGGTAGGTAGTAGGAGTGTGTGTTTTTTTCTGTTTTGAATATGTGTTCATGCCAGTTTAAACTTAAAACACCCCACACCATGTATGTGTTTTTGAATAGGTGCTGATCATTGGAGGTGGTGTGGCTGGATTGGCAGCTGCTGGCTCTGCCAGGGCCATGGGAGCTATTGTCAGGGGATTCGATACCAGGTTTGTTTCTAATATGAAATGTATAAATTACAGATCGAATGATGCATGAATTAAATGATTACATTTGATAAAATTACACTGGATTACATTAATTTCTGTTGTTTGTATGAGGTGATTTCTGATACAATACATACAGAAAAATGCTGTCTATATGAAAATCTTCACTAGCTGTGTATAGTAAACTAAAGCTTCGTTAAGGCATAATGCAGCCATACAGCAAAGTTATGAACACAGTTTTAATGACAAACAATGTCAGTCCTACATTATCAGTCTATGGAGTGGCAATTTTTCTTTTTGTCTGACTAAGAAATAACCTCTGACACTTCATCTTCCCCTCTACCAGAGCTGCAGCGTTGGAGCAGTTCAAGTCTCTGGGCGCAGAGCCTCTGGAGGTGGACATGAAGGAGTCAGGAGAGGGCCAAGGAGGCTACGCCAAGGAAATGTCTAAAGAGTTCATTGAGGAAGAGATGAAGCTGTTTGCCAGACAATGTCAGGATGTGGACATTGTCATCAGCACAGCGCTAATCCCTGGTATGCACAGAAGCGCAAACTGAGGCGCAACATAAACACTGAGGCTAAATTTAAAAAGTGAAGGGCATGTTTCTTTGATACTGTGCACAAACTCATAAATAGCTTTCCCCTCTGGTTGTGAAATATCTGGAATATTACAGAATATGAGACATGTATTCTGGGCAAGCAGTCAGAGAATTTAGAAATAAAAAAGGACAAGTCATGGAAAATTGAACATTAAAAATAACTTAACCGGAATGTACCAGAACATATTTTACAACAACTTACACATTTGTTCCATGACTGCGGGTTTCAACACTTTCGTACACGGCCATAGTGAGCTCACACTTAGCTGTTGTGAAAATTAGTCACTTGGTAGAACATGTGACCTCAGTCTCTCTACCTTTCTAGCTTTTCTACACACCTTTTAATTTGAACCTTAATATAAATTAAATGTAACAAATAATTCCTTGATGCCTGTGTCTTCAATTGAACATTGCAGGCAAGCGTGCTCCCATCCTCATCACCAAACCAATGATAGAGAGCATGAAGGATGGCTCAGTGGTGGTGGACTTGGCTGCTGAAGCTGGAGGAAACATTGAGACCACAGTCCCGGGGGAGCTGTCAGTATACAAGGTCAGTGCATGTACTGTTCACACAAGTTCCAATACAAACAGTTGTTTTTGGCTTTTGCAGATTGTCTCCTTTAGGATATCACACATCATCTGTCATTGGTCTGCCCTTCCAAGTTGGTGCAACATCACAAATTGTATTTTTTCTTTTTTTTTCTTGTTTTTTAGGGAGTGACCCATATCGGCTACACAGACCTGCCCAGCCGCTTGCCAACACAGTCCAGCACTCTGTACTCCAACAACATCACCAAGCTCTTGCGGGCTGTAAGCCCAGACAAGGCCAACTTCTTCCTAGACGTCAAGGACGTGTTTGACTATGGAACCATGGACCACGTTGTCAGGGGATCTGTCATCATGCAGGTATGAGGTGTAAGGAGATAAACAATGACAAACTGAGGATACACCAGTCGCATCGAAAATGATTTGTTGATGTGTTGTGGGTCTCTGCCATGGTCACTAGATGTCACCCTAACAACACATCATTCCCTTGCTACTCTGTTGCCTCTGAGGAGTCTTTTCTCCTCAGTAGACTGTGCAGGTGCATGATTTTCTAAAATTATCTCACTGAAATAAGGCTCTTAATTTAGCCCTTCAAGAGGGAATGTTAGTCACTGATAAGGTGGTTAATAATAATGAGAAAAAAACATTGTCTCATTATTTCGGTAAATGAAAATACATCATCAGTCGTGTGACTGAGCTCAAATCTGCGATAGTCTACTCCTCAGAACTTTTTCTACTTTTCAGTCATATTTACATCATTTTATTAATTTAATATATCTTTTATTTAATGATATTTATTAACTTGGTTGGTATAGTTGGGGCTAATAAAGGAGTTAGATGGAGCTCTGTGTGAAGTATTGCTTACTCAAGCAAATACTGATTTGTTAATATTTGAAATCTATATGTTTTCAATAATAGAAGAATGATTGTTGTTTAGAGCATGAAAAGTAAATCAGCCAGTTGATGTCACTGACCGCTTTCGTCTCGTCTCAGACATGAAGGTTATGGCTGATGATATGCTTGAAGTTCAGCAGATTCCATTTTTCACTGCCTGACACTGAAGAGCCCCCCTCCTTCTGTCCTTTAGTGTTAAGCTGGTGTCGCCCTGGTTCAATCAAAACGCAGCTTTAAATCAAATCAGACCATGGCCACAAACTGACTTATCAGAACTTGATTTCTTCAGGTTTGGTACACACATTGTGGCCAAAGCTCAGAAGTGAGTAGTAGAGACATACAGCTGTGAGGTGGTAATTTTAATAATTTTTTACACAGAAATAATTTGCTCTAATCAGACGCAGTCAAGCTGTGGTCAATTTGTCAAGTAAACACAGATTGCAGTTAGTATTTTGACCCATATCTGATCACAGGAGTGGTCGCACATCTTACAAATGAGGCTGAACTGCAGGTATTACTGACTGTACCTACTGCTCATTAGTTTGCGTACTTTGATCTTGACAGCATAGTCTAATGTTTCACAGATTAACGAATGCAGCAGAGATCTTTGCCGAGAATCAGGTAATGAGATCAGGGAATAAAGGCAGACCTCAAATCACTTCTTAATAAATGTCATTTGATATTGTTGATATCACTAAGTAATGGCTGTCCTCACTTACCATTCCCCTCTTTTTTGTAAGGTACACGTTCCCTCTTTCCACCTTACACATTGTACCGTTCTCTGTTTGTTGTCACTTCCAGGATGGAAAGAACCTGTTCCCTGCTCCTCAGCCCAACAATGTGCCCATTGCCGCTCCTCCTAAACCAAGGTCTGTCCAAGAACTGGAGGCAGAGAAGGCTGCACAAATCTCCCCCTTCAGGGCCACACTCACCACTGCTGGCTTGTACACTGGAGGTCAGTCGTTGCCACTGATACCGATTGTGCCATTAAATTCAGATTTTCTGCCTAAGTGGAGAAATCAGGCTGATGCTGAGTCTGAGTAAATTGGGTCTCAGGGGGTGTTGAGGTCTCGCCACAGGGTGAAGGACAGGTTAACAATCAGCTTTTTAGGTCACTGCTGGAATGTGCACAGGAGGTGAGAAGTGACAGAGACAGGTTACAAGCGCACGCACACACACAGACACCCTGTTAGTGTCAGGAAGTGTGCATTGTAAAAACAGTGTGACACTGAGTGTTTGTTTGATGTAGTGCTGTAGCGAGCGTTTCCCATGGAGCCACACAGTCTTCTGTGTTAGCGCGCCACATACAGTTAATATGGTTCACACATTGTTTAGGTGCTGGAGTAGTTTCCTACTTAACACCACCACCACCACCACCACCACCACCACACAGCGACTGATGTTAACTGCTTTGCTTTTAAAGAGTGAGAACTTGGTTAGCGCTGGTTACATGCTTATTAGCCTGGTATGTAGCATAGTCACTTTAAGATTTTTATATTGACCATTAAAGCCACAGACAAGTTACATTAGCAGTTGGTCTGGCAAAGACAGAACATGCTACATTGCACCCGTGTTACACATTTAACCAGACAAATTTCTCTTTGACTGATAAATCCAACTAACAGGAAATAAGGGCAACATGGGTGGCCTGCCACATCTACAGTCAACCAGATGTGCTTAGGAAAATCTCTATATCAAGAGATTGTACTATTTATACAGCTACTGACAGCTTACCAAAATTACACGTTTTTCAGACTATCGGTGGAGTTGTATTTGGGAAGTACCTACCTTGGTTACCTCATGTCTTTAGGCTTCTAGACAATGGACGAATCCAATAGGGCAAACAACTTGGGATCCAGCATACCACTAGGATAGCAGTGTCCTCTTGTATTTTGTATTCACGGTTACTTTTTTGCTGTGAGGGTTGATTGTATCACTGTTCTGTATCTGCAGGCAAAGTGTTTAGGCAGGCTCTATGGGCAGGACTTAGTGGATGCCACAGATCCGCTTTAATGTCTTTCACATGGAACAAATTTGACTTTGAATGGTTGTTAATCTCAGTAATTTGCAGATTATTTAAACAAATTCTGTCCCCAGTCGCTAAACGAACCCCCTTTACTTTCTTTAATTATGTCTCTCTCTCTCTCTCTCTCTCTCTTTCTCTGCCAGGTATTGGCACCCTGATGGGCCTGGGTCTGTCGGCTCCCAATGCCGCATTCACTCAGATGGTCACCACCTTCGGCCTAGCTGGGATTGTGGGATACCACACAGTGTGGGGGGTAACTCCTGCTCTCCACTCTCCACTCATGTCTGTCACCAACGCCATCTCAGGTTAGTTGGGTGTAGTGAGGCTTGATATTTGCTCTGATCTCCTGATTCATATATAATTATCCAAGTAAATAAATATCAATGGTACATAATTTCCCCTGTATTCAACAAATTAGACAAGGCAGGTCCATATAGACTGAAGTTATTCAGGTCACAGTTTACAGGCATGTCGTTACTCAAAGTGACTAATATAGTAAGCTGCTATCTATTGCAGCCTTTTAACTTGACATGTCATTTTTATGCAAAGTGTAGGAACATCTTCGAGCCCTAACCACGAACAACTTACAAGTAGCTGTCTGTAGTCAGTCAAATAAATAACTTCAGAAACGATCTGTATAGGTTTTCAAATAAAACAAATTTAAGCCTTATGTACATGAGAGATAAAAATGTTGAAATGTAACAGTTAAATCAGTAAAATATATAATGGCAAATAAAATACATAGAAAATACAAATGAAATACAAATTCACTAGAGCATAGTTTTCCTTGTGGACTCATGAAAATTAATTTGCCATATTTTATAGAGGGGAAAATGTCTAAAGGTCTCCAACATAAAAGTAGAACAACAGATTATATAGCATGTAGAACAAATATATAGGAAATGCCACCAAATTATAGTACAATACAATAGCAGTTAACAACACTCTCAAAACTAATCAGAAAACATCGACTAAACCTCAAAGATCAAATGTGTCACATGTCAGTCCAGTGGCTCTTTGCAGCCTCTCTGGACTGAATGGCAAAAACCTCAGAGAGCAACAAATAAAAACTTTAAAGATTGCGTCCTTATTGGCTGCCGCTTAACACAGAGGGGTTAAGAGGTTAGAGAGGTAAGTGCATGTGTGTGTTCTTGCAGCTTTGATCACTCAAAGACCCACACTGAGGGTAGGAAGTAACACACTGTCGGTGATCTTTGAGGGTCAGGGAAGTCCTCTGCTCGTTTACTCGTGTGCCCAGCAGGACATCAGAGCTCGGTGGTGGCGTCCCAGCAGTGGAACAGCCAAGAGACAATTTTCACTTTCTTTAAAACTTTATTGAGTGACACCTATACCCTGTTTTCACATTCACATCTTCACGCCATTTTCCATGTTCCTCTGAGTTTTTATATCCTTTTTGACCCTTTTTCACTATTTCGCTAAACAATCCACCATCTGCAACTCCTGTCAAGTTCAATCTTTAAATGTCATTTTAAAAAGTTTTAGGCGTATTATAATGGAATCAGTCTAAAAGCCACAAGTCCACAAGAATCTGAGACCACACATGAAAGACTTGAATTAACATGAAGTTTGTTTGGAGGCTCATTTCTCCTGGTGTTGTCTGCCCTTGACTGGTCCTCGTCTCTTTTTCTCTCCCTGTCCAGGTATTTTTTCCCTTCATATTTGCTGTGGCCTTTTTACCTTTTTAATTTTTTTTATTTCTGTCACTGACTGACTGTGGTTATGGAAAGGGTGAGACCAACTGAGTTGTGTTGTTGTGCCAGGCATCGTAAAGACACACTCACACACAATCACTCAGACATTAGGGAATCATATTGGAATTTAGGGCTTGCATGAGGGACAGTTACATTCTTCATGGGGAGATTATAGTGTTACAACCAGTGGTGACTCTGACTGGTGGGTCACCTTAAACCTCTCAGACACTGGTTTTGTATCCAGTAGCTCATTGAAGTGCGTCTTAATATCTGGTGTCTGATATAAACGCTTTAATCTACTTGAGAGCGCTGATTCACACCTACACTTTGCCAGTAGTAGGTGATGTTAGTAACAGAGGAACACCTACAGGTCTCTGTGTGTGCGTGCGTGTCCACTGATGCCTACTGGCTTTCTTTCAAGCTAATCTGATCGTTCTGGTAGCCACACATGTTGTTAATCTCCACCTACATGGTGTAAACTTTTTGATCTTCTTCTTCTTTGATACAAACTTGGCTTCACTGTGTCTACTTGTCAGTTGTCAGTGACCAGGTTCAGCCTTCTGATTGAGCACAATACAGTCTCAGTAATGTGCTGGATATGAATATATAGTTAATCAATCAGTTTATAAGTCTTTATTCAATTTTTTCTCTTTATAAATCTATTACTGATGACTATGAGTGAGGGTTTGTGTTACTTGAGAACATCTCTTGATATAATGAATAGACAATCTTATCATTAACTGTGCAGGTCCAGCTTTTTTTGCAGGGCTAAAAGAATGAATCATATGTATGTGTAAACAAACAGGACTGAATCGATTAACTCTGAAAGTCTCAAGCCAGAATCATATTCAGTGACTAAATATGTACTGAGATACGATAAAGCTGTGAATAGATTTAAAAGATATTAGGAATGTGGAAAGCAAAAACTCATCAAACCAAAAAACAATCCAGATAAATATGAAGGGGAAAAGCACAGAACTGCTACTGAACGTTGAGGAACACGTGTATCTGAAGGTGTACACATGTTATAGGTCAATTAAAAGCTTCAATCTTTCCCTATGTTCATCACAATAGGTGCAAATACTTCCTGTTGTAGTCGCTCTCTTTTGTAACAGTGGAAATTTTAAATTAGCTCATGTTTATGTGGCTTCAGTTGTGAAATGATGTTTGGCAGCATTTGAAACTTGCTTTGTTTAGGAGCCGATATACACACATGATTATAAACTCTGTTGGCGAAAAAGGGAGACGCCGGGGTGAGAAGAGGTCAAATTTCTCCTTCTCCTCATTTGAAAATCCAATGCAACACCACTGAGTTTAAGCACAAACGTTCGCACGCACACTCATAAACACTGTACCTGTTATTCAACTTGCATTGTACATAAACGAGTCCGTGTGAATGCAGGTTCCAGGGGTGCTGTCTATTGCATCTTACTGCCTGTAAGTCATTACAGGACTGATGTTATCAAGGTTTCCTGAGCCTCTTTTGGTAAACACACTCAAACACATTTTTTCCCCTCTCTTTTTATCTCTAAATTTCTTTTATTTTTCCAATCTGGGAGGCAAACAGGATTTTGAGTTTAAGCAGACACCTTTAAAAGGAGTATAAATGCACTGATTACACAGCTCTAATCAGTGTTGAGATGAATGTTTGCTGCCACCAACTGAATGAATGTTTTATTGATTTTTTTTTGTGTGTGTGTGTTGTTTTTATAACATCCTCACCAAAGTTTTTCCATTTCCGTTATAATGTCTCATGAAAGTTTAGGTCTATGAATACTAAAATATCTGTGTTCTGCAGGTCTGACGGCTGTGGGTGGTCTGTCCCTGATGGGAGGAGGCTACACCCCAACAACTACTGCTGAGACACTGGCTGTGCTCGCCGCCTTCATCTCCTCGGTCAACATTGCTGGTGAGTCACCCGCACATAGACACCTCACAGCGATCCCTGCCAGTTACAGCAACCTAAAGCCAATAAAATATCAACTTAGGCTGAAGATTGAAATGTTTTATATTGATTATACAATAACATGCCTTTCGACCAAGTTTTGCAGCTGCCCTTTCTACCCACCTGCGCAGACCAGAGTCGGTGGTTCAGGCTTGGACCACACACATTCATCCTGCTATTCCCCTTAATAATCCCCATTATAATGACAAAGTGTTCCTGGAGTCATTAAAATACTCATCACTCTCTAATAGTCCTGGGAACCAGAAAGTGCCTGCAGAGCAGAGCCATGAATTAGTTTTAATTTCTCCTATTAGCACACAGCTAGACACCAGGAGAGACTTTGATGCAAGCAAATGAATAGTTAACTTGCATAATCAATCAGTTCATCCCCATGTGTTGTGTGCTCTGGACATCATGAGGTTTTAAGTTTAAAGCAGAGGCTGTGAATCCTGCACAAGCTTTTTAGGCTCTGTGGTATCTCCAGGTTTTACTGTGTTAGGTCCCTTAACTAAAGCAACAAATACCACAGCTTTTATAGAAAGACCTAGTTTCTTTCCCACTGTTTGATTTCATTTTTGATGTTCTCCATGGCTTCACTTTGACATGGACACTTCTAGGCGGTTCACCACAGTACCCATAGACAACAACAGAAAAAAAAAAAAAATCAATGGCAAGTGATGAAACACAATGGTGAAATTTAGCTCTAACAAAACAGACCCTGGATTTTCTTTTAGTTTCTCTGTAGTCATAAGATGTGGGAATCTATGGAGTACACCTGGTTATTGAATACCTTGAGCTGGTTCCATATTTTCCTTTTTATTGCACTAGGCCTTTCATTTTCACTCGGGCGGTATAGGAGACTTGTGTATTTGATGAGTTTGATGAGGGAAACCAAAAAATTCCATTTCATTCCATTAGCCTCCATAGCTAGCTCCATAGCCCAAAACAACATGCACCGATACTTAAAGGTAATGAACCTACCCCTATGACTATAAGGATTATGGCAATGGGCGAATTTGCCAAAAATGTTGAACTATCCCTTTAAAAGAAATGATGGATGTGAACTGAACCCAGCACATGTATTTCTGTAAGACTGTAGAAAATGATGATATGTTTTAACTGCTGCAGTTTACAGTGCACAACTGCTCACATTGAAAATATCGCACTAAAGGTAGAAATGTAATGTGTAGTATTTCTAGGTTTCATGATTATTCCCCCGTCTGAGCATTAACCAGTCCGGATGTCATCAGTTCTGTGTGGATTGAGAATCCCCTAGCTAGATATAAACCAAATTATATGATCATAAACTTTAAAACAACATCCAACAAGTGCTCTGCTTTGCAGGATAGATAGCTTGATGCAAAAGCAGCATTTGTCACATATCTTTTTTTTGTTCCTTGCAAGATTAAAGTAAATTTGAAAAATGTTGACATGTGTTTTTGACTGCAAATATGGATGACTAGTTAGGATTTCAGATGGACTCTGTTAGACCTCATGATGGTGTTGCCGATTTGCTTTTATTTTTGCAAGCTTTCTAAATATAGTGCCAGGCAGCAGATTCTGAGGAGGGAAAAAATAACTGAGAGAAATGAATGGATACTGGCTTTGAGTTGTTTAAATACATGAACATTCCTCCATATTAATATATTGACACAGATTGGTCTGCAATAATAGTAGTCAGATTGTTATTACATGTTTTAACTGAGACAGTCTAAGACTAAAATTACATGAACTGAAAAGAAACAGGTGCTAGCCTCTGATTCACCCTTGTATGTACGAGTGCATGTGTGTGCACGTGGCTATAATCATGCCAGAGGGGAAAAAGGGAGACATGCACACGGTAAAGTGATCTCCTATAAAGCAGTGAGACACTGTCTGCTCCCTGGTTGACACTCTTGATATTCTCTACTTGAAATATTTACACTGACATAAAGTAGAGTCATTAAATTCCTAACATTGGTTATTGCACTTGGGAACAGATTGTAGCGATTGGCTTTAAAACACCTGTTGTCTAAAAATACATTTTACATGTATTTCAGGCAACATGACTTGCTACCTTTACATCCTTGCCCTCCCTATTACATTTGGTCTTTGAGCACCTTCTAAACCTGATTTTGTGCTACTTTTCATTCACTGTCTCTCTGTCTCACCCAGGTGGTTTCCTGGTGACAAAGAAGATGTTGGACATGTTCAAGCGTCCCACTGACCCTCCAGAGTACAACTACCTCTATCTGCTCCCTGGGGGCGTGTTTGTCGGAGGCTACGCCGCTGCTCTGCAGTCTGGATACAACATTGAGCAGGTGTGAGAGGATGTTTACGCCATCCCCATATGTGTAGTTCAAGCATGTATCTGTGGTTTCCTACAGAAACCATTTTCTCAGTCCCTCAGCCCATGACCATGTAAAAGTTGGCTAATCAGCCTCCAAATGTATTCTGTTTTCCCAGATGTTGCACAAGACCTTCCAAGTGAATCATTTGGCCTTTTTTTCTCATCGTGTGGTCCCTCAATCCTTGTCTGTAACCTCTTTTTTTCCGCTCTCTCTCTCTCTCTCTCTCTCTCTCTCACCAGATGATGTACTTGGGCTCAGGTTTGTGCTGTGTTGGTGCCCTGGCTGGCCTTTCCAACCAGAAAACAGCCCGTCTGGGTAATGCTTTGGGCATGATGGGGGTCTTCGGAGGCATCGCTGCCACTCTGGGTGCCCTCAAACCAAGTCCGGAGCTTCTGGCACAGATGAGTGCAGCCATGGCCGTAGGTGGTACTGCTGGTGAGTTTCCTCCACCAAAGAAAGAAGAGAAGACAGACTTGGGAGATCTGCAGAGTTGTATTGCAGAAGATGGAACGCCTCTTGAGTCTCTAAATTAGCAGACAGGGATTTTGCCTTGTGTGTTTATGTGTGCATGTATTCCAAGCTTGGCCAGATTAAGCAGCAGGTGTGCTGACTGCAAAGACTCTGTGATGTTTACATCAAACGCAGCATGACTAACTCCCCACTAGACCCAGGAGGTTTGGTTGAAATGATCAGCATCATGCATTACTCACTTTCTCTCGCTCACTCTCAGCAGCTTAATCATTTAAATGCTAATTCTTCCAGTAACAAAGCTGAAACTTAGAGTAAATTATCCACAGAGACAATAATGCTTTTTTCCAAATGTAGCAATGTGTAAGGTTTCCTGACACACACACACACACACACACACACACATGGTGTAGACCCACTCACAAACTTGGAATTTACCCAAACAGGCTTTAGCAGCAACACCTGGTCCTTCAGATAGACCCACTTCCCAGCAGGGGTGTGTGTGTGTCTGTGTGTGTGTATGTGTGCATGTGCGTGTGTGTGTCTGTGTGTGTGCGCATGCACGTGCTTGTATTCTGCATGTGCTTGTGCGTGTGGATCTGTCAGGACCACTGAACTTTATTTATTTGTTATCTCTTAAGGCCTGGGCATCGCTAAGAGGATCCAGATCACTGACCTGCCCCAGCTGGTGGCCGCCTTCCACAGCTTGGTGGGTCTGGCCGCCGTGCTCACCTGTGTGGCCGAATACATGATCGAGTACCCCCACTTTGCCACGGACCCCGCAGCCAACCTCACCAAGATAGTCGCATACCTCGGCACCTACATCGGTGGCATCACTTTCAGCGGCTCTTTGGTGGCATATGGCAAACTGCAAGGTGAGAATCTACATCTGATACACTCATGTCTTAGAGAACAAACATTTACACAAACCCACACTCCTTTATATCTGTGCAATATAGACATGGTGATAGTTTTATTTATTTGAATGAAGTTTAAAAGAGGATTAGTCCAATGTGTTTATTTGAAATTGCTGCAGACAGATGATTATCAACAAGGGAAGATACGATGCTTCATCCCTGCTGTCGCCTGCTGTAAATGGAAAAGAAAATGAGTTCATCAGGTTCATGCGCTGGCACCAGTCCTGGCAGCCGCGCTGTAATTTCCATGTTGGCTGCAAGTGTTTCATAATGACAAATTATGCATGAGCATGACTTTCGGTTAATGACAAGTCTAAAGTGGCTGCTGAGGGAGAGCTTTAATGATAAATGCTACATGAAATCTTCTGCTTTGATTTTACCAGGTCTATGAGAAGCTCACAGCTGAATGATAAATGCAAGTGTTTATTTGCTGTTTTTCGTGATGTTTTTTTATTCCAAGCCTCTTTCCACTCATCTTACCATCATCTTCTTTGTCTCTGTGCAGGTCTGCTTAACAGTTCTCCCTTGATGCTTCCTGGTCGTCACGCTCTGAACGCCAGCCTTATGGCGGCATGTGTTGGTGGGATGGTTCCCTACATGATGGATCCCAGCTACACCACAGGCATCACCTGTCTCGGCTCTGTCTCTGCTCTCTCTGCAGTCATGGTAGGCCATGTGTTTGCATATTTCCAAAGTCTGTTTTTTCACTCTGCGAGGCCGCTGAAGAGAAAAATCAGATTGGGTTCTCCTTACATGCTGACAGACCGAACATGTAAGAATGTTGGTAAAAGACATTTAATAAATATCAGGAAAGGGAAAAGGCATAAAAGAGTCAGAAGAATTTAATGCTGGAGACAGACTAGGATGTAATATGTGAGAAAAGAGACAACAGAAGGGATTTAGTGAACAAAAATGTCAAATAAGAGGCTTCTCACACAGGAAACAGTAGCTGCCCAGAAATTCATTCAGAGTTGAGCAGAGAGCTGGAAATAGTCTGGCTGCCATAGAGGTAAGCAGGCTTGACTTTGTACATCTGCCAGGTTCCTGCTTGTATTCGACTCATTATATTGGGCTCCGCCATTGTTAAATCATGCTTAACTTTTGTAAACGTGCCACAGAATTTGTCAGAGACAAAGATGACGATGGTCAACAGCACAATGTAGATGTTTCTTCTTGGATGTAGTTAACACTCAGTCTCTTGCATCAGTGGAAAAATGCTTTAGAAGAGTGTTTCTGCTGTGGGTTAGTGAGACTTACAACAGTAGAAAAGCATTTTTATGTAGCTTTAAAAACATTAAATCTCACAGGGGGGGTCATCATTAGTTTTTACTGTGTCTTTTTATCAGAAGAAAGGAAGGCGATTGGGTTGAATTATGGTTAATCAGTCTGCATAGAGACTATGGTCCTTCTTGAACTTTGCAGTTTCTGAAAACAGATTCTAATCAAGTGAATCCAGGCAGAGCAGCCAAAAGCAGAGAGCACAGACTAATGTAATTACCATAAAAAGAAAAAATATATACACAGTGCCATGCTGCCGCTTCAGCATTTCTACTCTTCTGTATATCTATGTGTTGCTGGGAAAATCAGCAACTGGAATCCGTCCCAGGAAAAAAATGATCAGTGCGTCCCCAGAGGTTGGATGGATATCATTTCACTTACAGTTATGTATGAATTAATTTAAAGTAGCTGTGTCTGATCTGCAATCAGACTTCAAAGTGCAGTGTAATGTGTCATATACTGTGTGCAGGTTCCTTCACTTGAACAAGTTTGCTAAATATGAACCAACATCATATTATTAAAACCGATTTATCAATGTGTGTACCTCTGCAAATCAAAAAATCACAATGATATGAATTTGATTGTGAAATATGTGAAAGTAGATAAAAGGCGTTCTCTGGCTACTTCAACTGTGGTTGTGATGGAGGGAGGATCATTTCTCTTTTTTCCAGCTGTTTCTTACATCTGCTCTAATCACTGGATTAAACAGCTAATCTGACTGCAGCAGTAGATGAAACTCAGCTCGTGTTTCTCCCTTCTCTCCTTCAGGGTGTTACCTTGACAGCAGCCATTGGAGGCGCTGACATGCCAGTGGTAATCACCGTGCTGAACAGTTACTCAGGCTGGGCCCTGTGCGCCGAGGGCTTCTTGCTCAATAACAACCTGCTGACCATCGTTGGAGCTCTCATTGGGTCATCTGGAGCCATTTTGTCATACATTATGTGTGTGGTGAGTGGAGCACGGTCTTGATTTTTAAAGAAGAAACTCCACCGAAATGTCCCAGCATCACTGTTTGAGAGTAAAGTAAAGCACTTGTTGCGTGATTGTTTATGAGCACACACCAGTTGTTCCCCTCCTGTCCACCAGGAGGGACTCTAAGTTTATCATTATTGCTAGAAAGTGTAGTCTGTCTATTTCAGTAAAAATCTCAGAGTTTTCTGGAGGAAATTTCCCCCAGTTTGCCACAATTTGCTGTAAACAATCAGCAAAGTGTAAGCAAAGGTTAAGGTAATCATAAAGCAGGAAACACAAAAATATCTGCTCTTCTCTTCTCAGGCCATGAATCGTTCACTGGCTAATGTGATCCTGGGAGGCTACGGCACGTCCTCCACTGGCACAGGAAAGCCCATGGAGATCACAGGCACACACACTGAGGTTAACGTGGATCAGACCGTCGACATGATTAAAGAGGCCCACAACATAATCATCACTCCAGGTAAGACATGCACAAATGCAAGAACACACACACACACGCACACACACACACACACACCCCTGCACCCTATTCTGAGGTCTTGTATGTGAGTGGAAAAACATGGTACTTTGACTTTGCCAGTCACTTTTTTTTCTTTTTTTTTTCAGCATTCGCAAACTGTGTGTTCTGTTTATTTAACCTTTACTTGACCCATGTTACATCACCATTTTGCTAGGCTAATTGACAAGTCATGGTAGAACGACTACACATACACACTCGCGTGCAGGCACACACACACTCAGGTTTCTGTGTGGTCGTCAGTCCATGGTAAATAGACATTCTACAGTGCAGTGTATATACGCGAGGTCAAGGGAAAATTCGATGGGATGTGAGGGTATGTTGGGTTTTTGTTGACAATTCAAATGCTACATTCACAATTGCCTCAAAGTTCCTTTTTTGGGGTTAGAGCGAGGGTTCAACCTTTTTTCCAGCTACACAGAGTTTTCTTCATTTCACATGTTTTCAATATTTGACTCGTGTCTGTCTGACGTGTCTAAACCTCCCACTTGGACTGTTACGAGCGGCTGTCTTAAAACCATCATTGTGTGGCCCAGTGACAGTTCAGTCATCTCACACAGACTGTTGTGAGCCAGTCACGGTTTCAAAGTGTTGTTTTACTCGCGTGGGTACATGTAAACACAGACTAAAGGCATCCAGCCTGCAAATTGGTGATTCCAGTCACAGCACTGAGTGCCTGTATACAATTCAGTTTACAAGAATTGCTAAATATAAGTGCTCAAATGGTTGGCAGCAGTTTAAAAAACAAAGTAAAATAAAGAATAATCCCACAGAGCAACATCCAAAGTAGAGACAAAGAGGAATATGTGTGACAGCTAAAACCAAAAATAGGCCAACTTGGAAAAGAGTGGGAGACATGAAGCAGTGGAAATACAAAAGATGTACATGTTTTTTTTTGCCTTTTTCTTAAAAAGGTTTACAAACAATACCACACCAAGAAGAGTGGGATAAAACTGCTATACATTTCTTTAAAAGATGAAAGGAAGGGATTAAGAAAAACAAATCAGAGCTGATATAAGAAGAAACAAAAGGTGAGTAATTTTCTAATTAAAGTCTTAGCATCACAAAATGACTAAACTTTGAGTCTGAAATTTCAGTCAAAGGCTTATTTGCCATTTTGAGTTAATAAATCACATCAGCCAACACATTTCACTAATTGCATCAGTTTCACTACACATACGGTCGAAGTAGCTAATTCTTTTCTCGGCTGTAGTCGTCAGCAGTCAGGCTGATGTTGTTGCCGAGCGCCGACTCTCGCTCAGTCCCCTTGTTTCCATTTTGACCATTCTCCCTAATTGGAGCCGTCACAGTCACTTTGCCTGATTGACATCTGTGGAAACGGTTAAGACGCTGCCTGATAAACATAAGTGTTTTCCTGGCTTCGTCTGGACCATCTCTCCATGGTCTGGGTCCACTTGTTTTTCTTATAGGAGAAACTCCAGAGAGAATATTGGAAGCACAAGGAACCAAGGACTACATGGGATGGCGAGGGGCAAAAAAAAGTGAAAACCATTAAAACTGTACTGTAGACAGTGAAACCATGTTTTGAGTTTGAGTTTTTATTTTTTCACTCTGCTGCATTAAAATGTTGTCATTTTGAGTAGCGTGTTGTAACAAGACAGTTTCTGAGTCGTCGTTGTGACAAGGCTAGTAAACGCCACTGGTCCGTTTGACGTGTGTCGGTGCGTGTGTGACGGTGTGATAAAAATCAAGTACTACACACAAGCCTTATTAAACCTGAAAGAATAAAGGACACAACTCAAGACAAAAACACACAGAGTTCATTTCCACCTGTCTACGACTAAATAAGCAGGAATGAAAAAGAAATGACCTTACAAAGGATTAAATTAATTATTTATTTTAGTTAGTTTCTACTTCTGAGGCCTTTAGAACCAGCTCACCCACTAACACACTGCTCACCTTCACGTCTCACCTCACACTTACACTCCACCTCAGCACAGAGCCGTACCATTGAAGAAACCGATTTTTGGTTTTTGTTTTATGTTTTTTACTTTTTTCTCAACTTAAAATCGCCTTTTAAATAAATTCTTTGTGGATCACATGTTTGATATTAATCAGTGGTATTTCTGTTCAGATGCACGTGCTGTCTTCCGCCACTCTCACAACATTCACAAAATAATCATCAACCCACATTAAAGTTGCCCACAATTTTTGTCCACTTTCAGGATTTTGCCACAGTTTGTGTTTGTCAAACCTCCAAACCAACTGTTAGTGAGACTTACACATTTCTCCCACTGTTATCAGCTGAGGAGTCAAACAATTCAGAACTGCTCAGATTAAGTTTCACACTGATGCACTGTTGTCATGTTTACGTGGGGCATTCACAAAGAACACAACTGCTCTCAGAGGAGGTGCTCTAAAGAGAGAGCAAATGAAAGCAATATTTGACAGTAATGTAGTTGACTGTGTGTGTGTGTGACCGACGCCTCCTCCTTCCCTGTCCCCAGTTTCCTGTTGCACTCTCATTGGATAATCATCTCCTGCATCAGACTTGTCTCTATGGTGGTCCAACTTCAAACACATCTTGTCTTGGGATACAGGAAAATCAAACATATTTGAAAGCTGTCACAGTGTCTTGGACAGTTCACCATGAGGTCAAGACGTGTCTCAGAACGGCTTGTGCTGGACAAGCTGTTGAGACTTCTGCACCGATACAAGGGGTTTTTGTCTTTGACAAACAAATGGTGCCAAAGTTGTGTTGTCTGCTTCTCTGGGTTGTGAAAGCAGCTCATTCTTACCTCTTGTGTTGTTTTTAAAATCTCTTTTAGGTTATGGACTCTGTGCTGCGAAGGCCCAGTACCCCATTGCTGAGTTGGTGAAGATGCTTAAAGATGCTGGCAAGAAAGTCAGGTAAAGGGGAGAATTTACATGTAGTGGATGTGAATTTTTTGGATGAAAACACAAACTAGTCATCAGAGTTATGAAAATTGTATGCACAGATGGACAGATATAGCCAGTATAGATGGATGTACATGTAGGATGATCAAGGATATAAATGTAAACAGTACCATGAGGGGCAAAAGAGGTTTTGGCCTGGATGATGGGAAGATGATATAGGAAAGATAGGAGGGGAACTGTGTGCAAAGAAAGCATGGGAAAAAGGAAACGTGAAAGAGACGAGAGGAAAGGTACAGCGGAAGCCTGTGTAATTGTCCTGCCTCAGTCGTTTGATCCTGGCTGTTGCAGCTGCTGCTACTTAGAGCATTTGTACTTGATTAGAGGAAAGTGGGTGGTCAGTGAAAAAGAGAAAAACCGGCTTCACCCTGATTTCTTGCTCTGTTCTGCTTTCTAATTCAAACGCATTTCTTCTGTTTACCGTTTTCTGATTCATCCTCTGTACTTCCTCGTACACCTATTCTCTTCCCTCTTGGTCCTAATGCGCTTCTCGCCATTTCATTCCTCCTCCTCCTTTTCCTCCTACTCCTTTTCCTCCTACTCCTCCTCGGACACTGCAATATATCAAGAGTAAGAAGTTTGGAAGCACACCACACTTTCTGCATCCTCCTGCTCGCAGACTGCACGGAATAACATGAAGGGCAGAAACTGACTTTTTCAATCGGCAGCCACAGTCGCTAATAGAACCCAGAGCTGACAGACCATCTGCACTCTGTGTCCGCCTAAACTTGCCCAACAAATAGAAAATAAATCTTTAAATGGTGGTTGGTCACATGGCGGAGTGGCTAAAGAGAGAGCCAGCCACTAGAATTCAGTGGCTGGTGTTAATTTCCTATCCTGATTACATGACATGGCTAATTGAGTTTGAGAGCTGTGTATGCCCAGTCACACACATGCACAGGGAGTAATAGATGGTGGAAGAGTGCAGTGGGGAAGCGTGTGTGTGTGTGTAACCAGACTATAATCACAAACTTCTCGCAGCTCCGCTTGTCTGGAAACCTCCATCTTAATGTCTCATCCTCCAGCCAACACCATTCATCTTCATCTCTCCCTAAGTACCTCAGACAGTATCTCTCTCCATTTTTTTCCTATTAGAAGGTCAGGTTAAGTTAATGGTGGCTAATAGCACGGCCTGTAGACGGGCGGTTGTGTCCAAGTCTTCATTGAAAATGAGCCTTTTGTTCCCTCAGGTTTGGTATTCACCCGGTGGCTGGCCGTATGCCTGGTCAGCTCAACGTGCTGCTGGCTGAAGCCGGTGTCCCATATGATATTGTTCTGGAAATGGAGGAGATCAACGAAGACTTCCCTGGTAAGGCTGATCTCCTCTCTTCTGCCTACGAACCTTCACTGAAACTTATTGAGAGTCTGTACGTTTGATTTTGCTGCAGCTTTTTATAGAGCTGTCAATGAAGCGTGTATGTTTGTAATTATAAGAAATTTAATTTGGACAGAGACTGACTGCCTTATCAGCGTCATATTAGTTTGAAATCTCACTCACTCCTCACCCAATAAAAATCAATGCAGTGAGGCTGACAGGTTCACAGTAACTACACTTTTTGCCAATAACATGGAAACACACACTAATTAGCTTTTCCAAGAAAAGCCAAATCTGTTGCACATGGTCGCACTATTTTTCATCACATTGGATTTTCTGCCATTCACATTTGTGTCTAACCCTAAAAATAACTCTTTTGCAGAACTTCCCCCACAATATTGATCCCATCATGCATCATCTCTGACTAAATGATCCAGAACTCACATATCCACAATCCTCCAAAAACAGGATGCACAATCTTCCACAACTAAAAAGACTCAAATGGTTATTAGCGCTGTTCATTTAGGACACAACACATGTTTGATGAAATGAGCTGTGACATTTGTACTACACTGACATAACTGAGTTTTAGGAAAAAGGGAGATATGTGTTCTTGACTCCCAAATGGTGGAGTGTAGCATAGAAATTTGATGCTGCAGAACAAATGTTATCTTATCGAAAAACACTGGAGAGTAAAATATTGCATTTTAGAAATAAGGAGTCCAGTGCTGAAAGGACTGGATTCAGGTAAGTGTGGTGTTAAATGATGGTGATGAAGGCAATTTCAATGTGTTGTGTCTGTCCAATCAGAAACTGACCTGGTCCTGGTGATTGGTGCCAATGACACAGTGAACTCAGCTGCCCAGGAAGACCCCAACTCCATCATTGCTGGTATGCCTGTGCTGGAGGTCTGGAAGTCTAAGCAGGTGAGACATCTGGGACATGAATGTGTGATAAATGAAGTTGTCCCGAAGCCCGAAAGTATGAAGAGGAATGGAAGTTTTTTTTACCACAACCGGATCGCTGCGGCTGAATGTTGCAGTCCACACCCATAAGAGGGGCCTCCTTTTGAAGACACACACAAACCTAAAGAAAGACACACACACACAGACACAGATCCGTATAGTTCCAGGTGCAGTCCCATCCTGATCCCATTAGTGGTGCCTGTGTCGCTGTGGAATGACGACATTCAGAGTATCCCACTGGCACTGATCCGAGATCTGGGATTTATACAACACTCCCAAGAGTTTCCACACAAGTTTCCCCTGGGGAAATCAAAGGAGACATTCTACTTCAACACACACATGCATACAGAGAGACACACGATCAGGTGCACAGATAAATACACACAGGGACACTCAATTTGGATTTACAAAGAATCACAAATTCTTTTAAATCGTCATTAATAAATGCCCAGTGATGCATGCAGGTGTCATGTGAGCATACACACCAACGTAAGCTACTTTTACATTTGCTAGTTTTCGATGATTGCTTAAGTCAAGTGCAAGTAAAGGATATCTAAGTGGAATTAAATGTCAACAGCAAACTATAAAGTAATTTTATGTAATGAGATATCAAACTGACACTCAGCGGTTTAAATGAAAACAGCTTTGTTAAATATGTAAATGCTGCAGCAGTGAGATCTGAGCTGAAAGCAGCTCTTGCAAATGTCACACATCCCAGCTGAGAGGAAAAAGTCGGTTCACTTTATTTCTACATTCAAGGTCAACAGACGTTAAGGTCATTGAGAATGAGATGATGGTAGGTATAAGGGGAAATTTCTGGTTGAGGTTGGGATAGTTTTGTTAGAATTTGCTTTCCCCCAAAATAGTTTCTGAAAGCTTCTGCTTTAGTGCTGTCGTCTGTAACCGTCCATCCAGGAGCTAATGAGTGTGTGTCTGTGTGTGCCCCGCTTCTTCTCCATTTTAGGTGGTTGTGATGAAACGTTCCCTGGGCGTGGGATACGCCGCTGTCGACAACCCCATCTTCTACAAGCCCAACACCGCCATGTTGCTAGGCGACGCCAAGAAGACTTGTGATGCCCTGCAAGCCAAGGTCCGCGAGTCCCAGAACTAGTGAGGTGACAGAAACAGCACCCCACAAAGAGCACACTCGGGAGTGAATGAGGTAGAAGACAATGAGGCGAGGTTTTCCAAAATAGTTTAAACATTAAGATCATCTTTGTCACTCAAGTCAGCAAAGATGATCGGTAAGGTAAAAAACAATTGTCAGTCCCTTCCTTTGATCTGTAAATAAAAGAAAATGTTTGTTGTAAAAAAAACAAAACAAGAATCAACAAAAGTAGGAGCCAAGCAATGCAGATGTTGTAGTTTTTTGTATAGTGCTCCCGCTGTGATAATGTATTTAAATACAGATCGTTCTTCTCCATGACATTTCTTTTATCTGGACATATGAAAGGAAGGGTACGCCAACATGTGCTATGTGTGATCTCTGGAACATCCAGTATAGTGTTGTCTTTTTGTTAGACACCTATATGTATAATATAAAACAACAATCAGAAATGTAGATGCATTAAGATGTTAGATATGTAAAATTCCATCCTTAAGATATTTTTAGGAAATAGTCGAAAATTTGATGAATTTGAATGAATAAGGAATAAAAGCAGACATATGAAGGTGAACTATCACTTTGAGAGGCACTAACATTCTTCCACACTGTAAAGAGTCTCCTCAACCTTTGTTTTTGTTCTAGTAATGTAATCAATGATCCCTTTTTATATAGATCTATTTGCTGAAATACTTAGGTCAGACACCGTGTGTTCTCCCCTCGGTACCCTCTTTCTGTACGAGTGAAAGAAAAAAGCAGAATAGTGAAACATTTTTGTAAAGTCCTTTCAGTCCGAGTTTTATACTGTATTGGGAAATTTTTGTATTCGGTCCAATAATTATCATCAACCCTGACAAACGTCTCTGTTATCACATTTTAGAAGCCTTAGCCAGTCAGATAAACCCCTCTATTTGCCACGGTATTTGCTTTTTTCTTTTCACTTGAGTATGTTTTGTGGCCTCCACTAGTTCAGCAATCACACATGGATCCAAAACTGATCAAAACAAGTCCATACAAAAATTTATCAAGCAATTCTGCAATAAAAAGACAGGATGTGGCCACTCATGCATCTCTGATAGCTGAATGGATTTGATGACGTTTTTGACCCATGTGTGTCCCGTCTTCTTGTGTGGTTCAGGTATTACAGTACATGTGATGCTAGCCATTGGCGTTTTGCGGTAAAGAAGGGTTTCTTTTTTTGTATAAGTGAATGTGGCTCATCCACTCCAATATGTGTGTCCTCATTATTGCTCTAGAGGGAAATGAAGGATCACTGTAAAGTAGGGCCAGATGTTAACCTGACAGCTGTATGAAGAGTCTATAACCAACGATGCAGTTTTTTAATTACATCTTGTCACCACATTTCAGAACACACGAACACACTGTTTCATTTCTGAGCGAGGATTTCGTAATTTAAATTTTGCCATAAACATCCCCTTGTGCCAAACCTTCCATTTTTACATTCAACCTGGATCAGTTCTGCAGCACCACACAGATACAGTTTGGCTGCTGCAGAACCAACCAAGTTGCCCTTATTCAGCTGAGTCAACTAAACTTAAAACACCAGAACTGTAGTCCATCAGCTGAGATTTTGTGGTCATGATGATTAAGTAAGAATGTGGTACATGGTGTGAAGAATAGCAGCCCATGAGGTGACATGTCAGCAGCCTTTGTCACATTTAACATTTCTACAAGTACTGTAAGAAGTTTATTGCCCTGGGACCTGATACGTTGACCATGACAACTATCCTACCTCTCCATAAAATGACCAATAGCTTTTCCACAGGACTTTCATCAGACCAGTCACCTTTTACTGAATCCACCGCAGGATATTTAACGGACCAGTCATGTTCCATCCACACGCCTTACATCTTAAAACTGACCAACTGCCTTCTGTTTTGTGTTCACATTGCATTTGTAAAACCATCAGACCTCAGTTTGCTGCTGGCGAGTTTACTGTATGTTGTGCTAGTGTAGAGCTGCAGAAGTCATTAGTGCTCATGAGGGATTATTGTTCTTACATGTCAATTAACACAAGCAACTGCAGTCTTCAGAAACTATTAGATCAAGTCGGCTTAATATTTGTAGCTTGTCGCCATTTATGAGGTATCGATCAAATTAAGAGATGGAAAATCTTAATAAATTTACCAATATGTCCCCCGTTACCTTTTCTTCGTCTTCTTCAGGAGAGTATTTTTGTAAAGAGGCAACATATTTGTGCAGAGCAACAATGGGTTTGTGAAGTTGTACAACGTTTCAATGCACCGAGTTAAGGAGATAAAATGATGAAATGTACTGTGAATGTGTTTTTTTCCGCTCTTTTGTTTGTCATGGAACATTTTCATCCCTAATAAACCTGTATTTACACTAGATGTTGCCTGAAGGTGTCATTTCTTCCCTGACACACTCGTAAAGGTGCAGCTGAATTCCCTATTGGTAAACAAGTTGATCCGCACAGTTTTCCCTGAGGTCTACCACAGCTTTGATGGTAAGGTTACCTGCCCAGTTTTGTACAGCAGGGGTTTAAAACTCAAATATTTGCTGCAATTACCTGGATGAAGGATCATGAGGGGAAGGAGTTGTATCCACACTGGCACACATACTACACCAGCGCAGAGCTGCCTTAAAGAGGGCAAACCAAATACTGTAAACAGATTGTGCAGAGGAATTAAAGCTTCAACAAAAATCAGCATTTTGATAAGTGAATTGCCAAATATACGGCAACTGACAGGGTTTGAAAGAAGCCAAAACTGCAAGATAATCAGCCAGAGAAAATAAAAAAAATATAAAACTTTTTGAAATCGAAAAGAAATTAGAAATTTAATGAAGCTGAACAATTCAAAGTAACTTAACTACAACACATGGTTTTCAATAAGATACATTTACTGAAACACAGGCAGGGAGCAGGGAGTCAGTTTCTTTTTGCCATCCTGTAACCTGGGTCATGCAACAAGCATCGCATGTGTACAAAGAAGAAAATGAACACAATAGCTTTGCCATGATGAGGGATGGTGAGGAGAGGATGCACACACTGGTGAGGAGAACCACCTCTACAACCTCAAAGTGCAACAGAATAGGATCGCATGAGTCTGGCATGAGGGTTGGGATAATGACTGAAATGTAAATATCAGTTTGTGTGACATTTTCACCTACAAGCGGCACTTGATTGCTATTCATCAGTGGAGAGTGAACTGGAGGTACTTAGAAGGGGAGTGGTGCCTACAGAAATAGAGTAGATTAGACCGTAGATAGATTTATGGAAAGGGGGATTGCATGTGTGTGTGATGAGGGTGGCTTCATCCTGCAACAAGTAGCACTCAGACAGGCTGTTATCTGCTCTCAGGCTGGAGGAGATCTGAGGAGAACTGTCACTCCTACAGCAGAGGCGAGATGCAGCGATAGTGACAAAAGAACCAGTGGAGAAATTACTATGAAGGACTGTGTTTGTGTGTGTGTGTGTGTGTGTGTGTGGAGGGAATGAGTAAACAGAACAGCTGTGAA
>OMNW01020236.1:5058-16117 GCA_900303245.1 Selene dorsalis | reverse complement strand
GGCTGGAGGAGATCTGAGGAGAACTGTCACTCCTACAGCAGAGGCGAGATGCAGCGATAGTGACAAAAGAACCAGTGGAGAAATTACTATGAAGGACTGCGTGTGTGTGTGTGTGTGTGAGTGTGTGTTTGTGTCTGAGAGAGAGATTGCTTAGTTTGTCTATTTTGGCTGAAATTGCCATCATTTTCGATATGAGTACAAGTCATTTCCTCCTCAATTTTCATCTAATATTTCTTAATATTTATTTTCTGATAGTGAAATATGCATCCGCAGGGTCTCAGGTCCAGACAGAGGTCATGTGTGTCTTTGTAGTGTGTGTGTGTGTATGTGTGTGTTTAAGAGTAAGAGATGAGCGTGAAAGATCCATGATCTGATAAGTGCTGAGGTGACAGCCTTCTCGGCTTCACTCCGCTGTCCCACAGCCAGTATTTATCCAGAGCTCTAAAGGATAGCCAGCATGTTCCAGCCACAATACGCCTCCATCCTTCCTCCCTACAAGGACAGTGTTCCCCTCTCTGAAAAACAAAAACAAAAAGTGTTTGTTTTGCCTGGCTTTGCGTGCAATTTGATGTGGAGGGTATTTAATTATTTATAAGGAGAGTGTGTTTTTGTGAGTGAAATGCTTTTGAATCTGTTTGATGATGAGGCATACTATGTGGATTCCATGTTTGATAAGGTCAGTGAGCGTGCGTCTACATGTGTGAGAAGAAAACACCAGTTGTAGATGAAGTATTCAGATTCTGCTTCAGAAATACCAACACAAAAAGTAAGTCCTGCTTTCAAAGGGGGTAGGGGACACTCTCCAAAACACAATGAACCTGTAGATCTTCGGGTTCCTGGCAGTCAGGTGCCATGAAGCAGTTGGTAACCCATCCAGTACGGGTTTTCTTATGGGCTTTCAAGTGGGCTTGTACTGCTGCAAAAGCAAAAGCAACCACACTACACAGTATGTTCATCTCAGGTTCCCATTTCACTATTGTTGATGCTTCAGTCCTTCTACACATTTTAGTATTGAAACTCCAATCAAACTTTACGATGTTCAGTTCAATGAAGATATTATTGGTAGCACTACTTTTTTCATACATTACACACTTTCTTAGATATTAAACTTTATATGTTTTATGTATAATGTCACTATGTTATAGGCTCCCATAAACGATAGCTACTGGTCAATATACTTCCACCATTGAAAATATAGACAACATTGCATCTAATGGCCTTCAATAGGACAAAGCTGATAATCAGTGAAGAAAAACGCTTTCATGGAAGTAAAAGGAAGCGGATGATGAGCTGCAACCGTGGATGGTTGCAACCGGCTGCATCATTTCCAAACTGCTTCTTCTTCTTCTTTTTCTTTTACAGTGGTAAGCATCTAGCTAATCACTTCCTGCGCTGGCGGACGGCCCATAATTTAACCCGTCGTAGCTCCGCCCCCTCGTTACCTGCGCAGGTGCTCCTGAAATTATAATTAGCATGACACCGAGCCGATGGCGCAACTGAACAATTACTGACTCCCTACTTGCTCCAATTTAGCATTTCATAAAGAAGCTACTCCGGGAAAGCAAAGTCTTCCAAGGCGTTTTTTGGATTGTTTGGGAAGAGTGAGATTTCCATGATTAAGTGAGCTGCCATTGTATTAGGCCTGGTCCTCTAACACAACACCGCCTGAAGTTCACTGTCCTGCTTGTGCTACCATGGGGCTGTTGGCTGAGAGAGGCTGAAGAACCACTTCACTTGACTGTGACTAACATTGTTGCTGGTAAGTTGTGCTAAGATCGTTTTTTTTTGTGTTTGTTCTTTAAATTTATTTAGCTGCTAATGCTGCTGAATCTGCTTTTTGCGGTGGTTGGATATTTTTCTGCTGGTGCTTGTTTGATGTGTGCATTATGATGCTTTGAATTTGTTTTCATATTGGAGTAGTATGGCTTTTACGATCTCAATTGGCCTCTGCTTTGAGATTGCGGTTGTTGTTGTTTTGTGCGGTTTCTTATATTGGCTCACTGTAGTGAATATTATGGTAACATTACATTACTATGGCATGATGGTTCCGTGCTCTTAAAAATAATAGTACCATGAGTTTTTTTTTTTAATCGGTTGACTTCATGAGAAGCACAGTCAGTAGAAAAAAAAACCTGAATCAAATCAGTATGTGGTTTGACCACTCATTGCCTCGGTTCACTTGAGTATAGTTTTTCAAGGTAATTTGCAGGTATATTATTCCAGGTCATTGTTGACGGATTTGCTGAAGTTCTTGTGTGGCTTTATGCTTTTTTTTTGTTTTTTTTTCATGAAGCTTGTTGCATTTTTGGGACTGTTATCATGCATAATGACTTTAAGGCCCTTCATACACAACTGGATAATATTGTGTGATACAATTGCTCTGTGGTTTATTGCTGCTACACTCCATTGGACTCATACCCTTTAAGTGTACTGATGGAGCTATTTATGTACTTTCTATCACTCTATATGCAATGTAAGTGTTAACAGCTGTGTACGTACCAGTCTAGAAAAATTGTTGTGAGTTCAACATCAAACTTAATAGCTTATTTGCCATGGCCTTTCTCCAGTAGGCATCTCTTTTTTTGCTTGCATGCTTACCACTAGCTAAATAGCCCTAGTCAAGCCAGCATGTCTCATCAGTCCCCGATAACGAGTCACTGAAGAGTCTAGTCTGCCCTGAAGAAGGGGAAATTTTAATTATTATCATGATCCAGTCTCTGGTGTGCTGAGCTTTGTGCATGTTTGTGGGGAGTGATGAGGTCAGAGTCTAGATGCCAAATATCAACTTTGTGCATTTTTCTGATTTCAAATAAAAAATGTGTTCCTTGTGAGTTGGCTTAGAAAACCTACTCCCTAAATCCCCCTGAAACCGCTTCTTCCCTCATTTCCCACTATAGAAACCAAGCTGTTTCCATCACCATTAGTTCAACTGGCACATTTTAAATCAGTGGTACACAGACAGCCTCGAGTCTGTGGGGTGTGCTTTTCCACAGCACTCAAAACCATCCCTGCTACAAACCCAGTTAGTTGAGAGAGAGAGTAAAAGCACATAGCGTTATGTACATGAAGTAATCCTTGCTGAAGGGCATGCAGATGCAACTATGTGTGATCGGAGGGATTTGTAAATGGATTCCCACCACTCTGTGTTTGTGTGTGTGTATGTCTCTCTGTGTGTTTCAAAATCAGGCCAGTGGATATGACTGTAGCAACTGATGAAATTTCTCCAACAAGTATTTATACCAGGATCGACATCTGTTTAAAATGTCTTCCAACCAATTGTCAGGCTATACATGAGCTACATGGTGTGTCTGCTACTCTACTGACATGCATTATGGACATATACAGCCCAAACTCACCACAGGGGGCATTATTAACTCTGGTCCCAAATCAGAGAATTCTGTTCTCATAACCACACAGCAGAGGCTGATTAAAGGGATATTCTGGTGTAAGTTTAACCCATGGTCTAACGCACCATGAGACCGAGTAGAACACCCCCTTGAGAGATCAAGTTGGCCGACCACAAACTTCTCTAGTTGTAGCAACTTCAGCACAGACAACCAAATAGCAAAATACTGCTGTCTTTGTAGCCAAGAGACAACTGTGATCAAAAAAACCACTCATAGCCACAAATAATTCTCAGAACAGCACGTCATCAACAGTACAAATAGGGTCCCAGCACATAATACAAGGCTCAACTCAAAAATATGCCCACAATGTATTTCAACTATATTTTATAAAGTGATCAGGTTTAAGTGGTTATATTTGAAAATATTAAACCTCTTTGGGTGGCTCGGTGGTGCAGTGGTTAGCCTCACAGCAAGAGGGTTCTGGGTTCAAACCCGCCGGCTGACTGGGGCCCTTCTGTGTGGAGTTTGCATGTTCTCCCCGTGCATGCGTTTCTCCGGGTGCTCCGGCTTCCTCCCACAGACCGAAGATATGCAGGTTAGGTTAACTGGCGACTCTAAATTGCCCATAGGCCCATCATATCATGAACGTTAAAAGCTATCGACATATTTCCACCATTCACTCTTTTATTTAAAGATGCTAGACCTAAGTACTTAAGTGTTATGTAAACAATGTTAAATAAGAGGTTCTTTATCCCTATTATTTGCATATATAGTAGTTTGTGAACTACTGGTAGTTTCTTTCGGCCAAATATGGGGTAATGAGCAATGGAACCTTATTTATTTTGTTTCTTACTCCCATCTATTTATTTTGATTTCAATTCCACATTGCTCTGTTTGCTGTCTTGAGGAAGAGGTCTATGTAATTTGAGATAACTGTATGAAATTGTTAGATAAAAATAAATAAATAAAATGGCATGTTTACTTTTGTCAAAAAAGCTCTTGCATCTATGGTACAGTTTACTGTGATTAATCAGGGGAGACACCATCCTAATCTATCACTACAGCACTGGTCTTGTTATAGCTACAGGTGGCATGATGATGATGGTAGAAATGGTGGACCTCTCCACGAGAGGAATCTCTTTGATCCTTGATCTCGGGTATGTTCCCTTCCGAAAGTCTAATCTGATGGTCTTAACAGCTTGTTTGGAGAAGCCTTAAAAGCCCCCAGATCCAGACTCTTGGATAGATCGTCCCATGGACACACACACACAAACATACACAATGTCTGCCCCAGACTGTCCTGAAGACGTTTTGACTGTGACAGCCAGAGATAAATGTGGACACACTAACGTGGCCAGCGAGCAACACAACTGGCCTCTTTACTGTTGAGTTTCATTGCTCTTCAAAGCTGGATAACATAAACACTGTGGGAGTGTGTCCTTTTAAGCTGGTTTTATTGTCCAGCTGCTTCTCAACCTCTGGATGTAAATTGTTGAGAGGGTGGGATGGAAGGATGAGAGGAGAGGGGCGTAAGGTGGGGGAAAAGAGATGAGGGGGTGGTTAATGTAGTGGTAGGAAGTGAGTGGATGAGATTTTCTCTGAAGTAGTAGGGCGTGTGTGTGTGAGCCTCTGTGCTTGTGTGAGCATGTGTGTGTCTTTTGTGCTTGTGTGTCTGCATCTGTACGTGCATAATGTGTCATTAAAGCGGAGGCATCACAAAGTTCAGAGAAACAAAATGTTTATTGAACCATCTTCCCAGACCACTTAGCATCAGTTTGTTATTGTCTTGTGGTGAGGCGAGAGTTGTCAGGGCAAAAAAGAAATGCAAAAGGAAACAAATTGTATTTATACTGAATGGTTAGGAAACCCAGCCTATGCAAATTAAGGGGGGGAATCACACTGCAAGACTTTGAAGACGATGTAGCCTAGCTGTGGCTGTCGTAGGACACAAACATTGGGATGGGAATCCCAGTGTGTGTTGTACAACTGTGGTACTTTCCACTATGATATTTCTTTGTTTTGCTCGCAAGATGTCACTTTAATTGATCATCTGTCTTGATATGATTATATATTTTCCCATGCTTCACATTTAACACTTCTGTACTAAATGTAAATAGTTGACAGGTTATTGGGCTCTTATTATTTGGCCTCACTCCCATCACAAAGGAAAAGATCCCATGTAGTGACAGTCAAATTAATAATGGTCAGATGCTTGGAAACGAAATCCAGCTTCATATATTTTAGATTGAGGGGAAAAAACAAAATAATTTAGCATGCACTTGTGTTGAGTCCACCTGTATTGCTTCACAAATGGAGACTTATTATTGATCCATCATGTCCTATTGAAGTTCTCTCTTAATTTAGTCTAAGCTCTCTAGTCAAACCTTTGTAAGACCTCTACTCCATACATTTGGGACACATTTGAAATTCCAGGTATTCTGGCAGTTTGCTAATGTCTGACTTCGTAGCATCACCTGTGACTACCCAGACGTTTGTTTTGTGTGTGTTTCAAGAGCCTATGGAACAATGTGAGAAAAGAAAACGGCTATTGTTGCAGACACTGGAAGTTGTTGTAGTATATAGGTATCCTGTACGCTGACAAAGTTAAACAACATGTAGGCCAGTTTGTGGTTTGACAAAGCAGTAGTTTGTGCGGAATGTGGTAACATTTGTCAAACATCCTTTGTTTTCTGTTTCTTGTGAGAAAAGATATTTCCTTTTTATATTTATTGCAGAAAGGTTTTAAAATTACCCACAAGACAAAAACACAGACGCCCACAGCTTAGTCTGAGGTTGGGGTCAGACCTTCACTAACTTTGCCAGTTCCCCACTGCGTGAAATTGGGCCTGTCTGGTTGTCAAATGGATCATCTATAGGATGGCAGTTTGAACAGCTCAGTCTCTGCAAGGGTTTGTGAGTTTGTGTGTTTATACTGGGTCTAGAAAGAGTGGTTCAGTTGATGTTGCTGTGGTCCATCTGGCCTCTTTTTGTTATTTTTATCAATTAATCAATTAAACTTCCAATTAGTTATGGCATTTATACCTGCTTACACAGACACATGTATACAACTAATATGCTTTTGTTGTAACAGAGTGAACTACCTTTTCTCTGCTCAGAGATGAGCGTCTTATGGTCTTCTCCAGGAACTTCCTCTATCTCTTCACACTTGAAGTTTACTTTTTTTTACTGGCTGTGGATTAAGTCTAATCCTACAGGTTTAGTATATGGACTTGGCAGCCTAAAGCTTTTACATTCGCAGCAGGGCAGACGAGGACAATGCACCCTAAAAATAAAAAGGTTCCTGGAGGCTCCTTTGTGATGTTTTCTTAAAACCAATCACTGGCCAAACCTTTTTTGAAATCCTCTCGAAACCCATCTAAGGTTTCTTTTATCGAAGAGGGAGCTTTCCATGAGAGTCGCCAAATAGAGGGTCTAAAGGGGAGCTGGAATCCCTCGAGTTTAAACCTAATATGGTGTCCTATATCTGGTTGGTAGGGGGAGTAGGTGAGTTTACTTATCTCTTCAAGGTGATGAAACTTGACAAATTTCTGTTAGTGACAGAAATATGGCCTAATCAAGAAAAGCTTTCTTTCAAAACCACAAAAGCAACCAAGGGTGAAGAGAACGATTAATGCTGACAAGAGGCAGAAATGAGGGGAAAGGACACACAGATGGGAGAAAAGAAAAGATATCTGTCCCCTCATACCCCCACTTTTTTCCCCTCCCTTACCCCCTATCGACGATGATGTAAGTGTTTTCTGACACTTTCTCTGTGCTATCTTCTTGCGGTGTGACCTGTGTATCTGTTGGGGTGGCAGAGCATTAACTAAAAGAACAAAGAAGAAAAGAAGAAATTGAGAGACAGAGGCTTGTTTAGAAAAAAAAGAGAAAGGCATATAGTGGATGTGTGCGTGTGTGTTTTTTGAGAGAAAAATGTCTTCAATGGGATTCAGGTATCAGCTGGATAACCTCTTCGGTGTCATGGGGGGGCCTCATCAGAGCACACACAAAAGAGCGACTGACACAATGAAGGAGGGAATGAAAGAGGGATGGGGTTTCACAGCCCAGGCAGAAAAAAGAAAACATCAGATCTTTTCCCTCCCTTTCTCTGTCCGTCTCACTCACTTTCTGTCTCTTTCTTAGTGTTTGCAAAACTACAAAGGGAGAAACACCCGAGCCCCTTATTTGGCCAGCACTATGTCATAGAAGGAATGTGCCACTCGTGCGTGTGTGTGTGTGCGTGTCTGTTTTGGTGTTTGAATGAGAGGGAAACAGCAGCAGCCAGCATACCTCACTTGCCTACCTACCTGAGAGTCTTTGAACACTCCAGCTGTATGGTGGCCCATTCAGTGATCATTGGCTCGCGTGAAGTGTTTGATCACACAGTCTGAATCGGTATCTGATGAAATCTGTATGTCAGCCAGGGAGACACTGATGCTGACATTCTGGGCTGGTGTTAGTGCCTTGTGCTGCATGACTAAACATTTTGAAATCTTGATTTGCACCCCTATACACAATCTTATTCTTGCATGATAACAATTCTGCTGTGTTTGCATCAGCAGGGACATCCGTTGCATCAAACCAAGAACCCCCCCCTTTCTTCTCGAGCTGTATCAATCAAGGACAGGATGGCTCTATAGTAGGTGAGAGACAGGGAGAGGCAGCAGATTTGAAAACAAATCTTATGTTTGTAACATGGTGAAACAGAACCTCCAAGAACAAGAGCACAATGAGTCACACTGAAGATGACCTTCCCAGCAACAGAGATTTTTTTTTCAGTTTTAAAGACAATACAGCTGTTCTTTAACTTTGTTTAAGAAATCTGAGCACTTGTTCTTGGGGAAAACAATGAATATGTGAACTGTAATGACCTTTTGAAATTCATAATTTACAGTCTTTAAGTGCATTAGTTGTAATTTCCCCTTGATGATCCACCAAACAGCAGACTTGTCAACTTGACCTGTCACTGCTCTATTGACCTATTAGAAAATTAATCTAACAAAGAAAAATGGAAGAGGGCACTAATTACTACTCCCAGACACTGAAATATTTAGGATTCTTTGCTGAAGTTGACGACTTCACCAAAAAAGTACGAGGGATCCTTGCTGACTATGCAGTTGTTGAACATGATATGCTGAACATTGTGACTCTTTCCACATTTCACATATTGGTATTTCCATTAGGGCCCTAGCATGGTGCTCAGTTAAGGGGTGACTTGAAGAACTGAGGAGGTACTACGAGTTGAATCAATTCAGTTAATCAATACCGATACCCAGCCTTAGACAGTAGGATGAGGCTGAGTCTTTATGACATATATTATTATAGCGTGGATAGCTGACGATGGTGGCAGTGCTGGAACTCTTGTGATACCCATATCATCACATGAGTCAGGAGTTTCGAAAGCATAGAAAAGAACTTGATGTGGTTGTGGGTGTTTCGTGTCCATGTGTGAGGGATAGACAATAGATATTCCGTGCCACCAGAGAAGAGGGATGAAAAGATAGAACAAGAGGAGACAGTACAGGGCTGTCTTGTCCTTGTTTGAATTTTGGGAACAGACAACAAAGAGAAATCTGCCACCTCCATTATTACTGAGGAGATCAGTGCTCACACGCACATTGGACTGATTTATTGGGCTGTTTATTAGATAATGGCATGAATAATCAATTAAAAAAAAACATTGTTCAATACATCAGTTAGAGCTTCAATTATCATCTGGGATTTATTTAGTAAAGTGAGAATATTAGAAAGTGTTGACAGCAAATTCTGTATGGAGCTTAGCTCATGGCAGCATGAGGACATTTTGTTTTATCTGAGCTGTCCCTGCAAAGCTTCATTTACAGCCATGAAGTAGGAAGTACAAAGGGAGGCAAACTGTGGCCTTGTATGGCAACCATTAGGTCACAGAGCATGTGGACAAATGCTATACCTGAAGAGAGCAGTACCAACAACAAAGACTCAGATGTGGCTTTGATGATTGAATGGCAATCACAATACTCAAGTTCAGACTGAATTATTTGAGTGCAGGGCACACAAACAGGGTATGATGGTGTTGATTGGAAGTAACATGGTATGCATCATTATCCTCACAAACTATGAAGTTACAGTCCACAGAAAGTAAACTGATGATTAATTCTTACATGAAAACTCTAAGTAGTGTATATGTTATGACAGTAGCACAAGTATACAATAACCTACAGGCAGCAAAAGTATTTAAATCAAAATGAACAACGAGTGGTGAAACTTCACCGCTGCAGTAAGAATCGGCAAAAGTTTGCAGGCAATAGAAATCAGGAGCTCTATAAAAAGGCTAACAAGCACTGAGCCTGCTCTCTGATTCTGGTACATGAACAAATCAAGTGAGCCACAAAATTCACAAGCAGTATCTTTGGCAAGTAGGACCTGAGAGGGCAGAAAGTCAGTACAGAGCTGTTATCAGCAGCAGCTGAGTCGAGTATACTGTGTTGTATTGGTTTGTAGTACTTCATACAGTCGCCTCAGCAACGAATGCAAATGGATATGGCGAGCCTATGAGGGTAAAATTTGACTCGGCCTGTCATCATTCCACTGCTTAAAGCAAACTAGACTTCATCACAGAGTGCCTGGTCGATATGTATGGTTGTAATGCTTTCATGTATGTGGCTGGCAGATGGTAACATAGAAGTGGGTAGGTGGGTTGTTGAGTATACAGTTTCAGCACATGGCTATTTCCTGGAGACAGCATGTTCTATAGTAGTGTAAATGCCATTTATGTCTCTCAGAAATACCAGTAGAAAAGATTAGTCTGTTCATTCTGGGCCAGGTCTGGCTCAGTTGGCGCATCAGCAACGCTACAGCTCAGCACATGAAATAGGTCTGCAGACTTCTTTTGATGTGCACGCCATTAATTGCCACACTACATGGTGGTAACAGACAAAGACTCTTTCAGTCAGTGTATAAATACATTTGCTTTGACAGTTCAGACTGACTGTAAACAGACAGTAATAACAGAGGGCAGTCAATTCCCTGCCAATTGAACAGCCTTGAATAATATGACAGACTTTGACACAATGAACCGATTACAGCCAGAGAAAAATAACAGTGGTTTCAGACAAGAGACTAATTTTAAATCAGTCGCTCAGATAGGAGAAATGTAGCGCCTAGCAGATGTCTTTAGAAGTGTTTTTTTTCTTTTTCTTTGTTTTTTTTCCTCCAAATATGTCCTGCAACAAATACAAGTCAGTCTGTCTCTTGGACTATTTGGTTGATCAATTCCAAAACTTGACAAAAAAGCCTTTGTAAAAACTGATATTCCATAGATGGATGGATAGTTGGATAGATAGATAATAGGGGTGTCACGATTTATTCATTGCATCGATTTTAATCCGCGCAATCCACCTGCATTGGTATGAGAAGTGTGACACGACCCACCAACATTGCTCATATCGATCTAAAATCGGCATGCAATGTAAATAATCAGTTGAATCGATAATAAGAAATATGCGCTTGATTTAGCACAACAGACATCGAATATATGGGATGTAGCACATTTAGTTGTAAGAAAATAAACTTTAAGTCCCAACGACAAATGGATGGATGCAGGGTGGGAAATTAGCACCCGCCACAGGCCAAATGGAGCTGAATTTAGGAAGTGGCGGGTGAATTTGATCAGCCCACAAGCCACTATGGCGATTAAAATTTCTTTCTTTCTTTTTTTTTAAGTATATTTTTAT
>OMNW01020231.1:67937-79558 GCA_900303245.1 Selene dorsalis | reverse complement strand
CGTAGCGCTGGCTTCCGTTGACGTAACGTCTGATTTGCATAAAGGGGCGGGGTCGTGGTGGTGGTACACAGAAGAAGCGGAGAGTTTTTAAAGGAGAAGACCGTAAAAACACAGCTAGCAAGAAACGGACGCATTCAAGGACACGTTTATATTTTCTTTATGTTGCGATTTCGCTGTACTTCACTGACAAATGATAAATAATAAACCTTTTTCACAACATTTATCTTAAAAATACAGGGTGGGTTCAGGCAAAGCTACAAGGCACAGGCAGTGACCCAGGGGCCTCAAAGGTACCACCAAACAATCACACTTGTTTGCATCTTGTAGAGGAAAGACCAATCATTATTTGTGGTTTCGCTAATTTCATTTTTTCTGTGTTTGTGTGTTTATGTTAAGACTGTACTGTACTCAATCACTTTATCGCTTTATGAGTTGACATTACAAATCCTATGCCAAAAATGTTGCCAATTAAATTTCAGCACTGAAGAAGAGGTTTATTTTTGGACGCTTAGAGAATAATTACATGAGAGAATCATTATGACTTGTGGGATCATAAGCCCAATGACATTAAAAACCCACCATGCACCACCACCCATCCCAGTTGAGGGGCACTTAATCTTATAGATTGATATCTTATAGATAGGTTACTGTGGTACTTTTGAAATCCAATCACAGCTGTGACTGTGGGACAGCTGAATAGCTTTGTAGTAAACAGAGATCGTGATGAAAACGTAAATGTCATCAGCTGTGGTCACGATATCAGTCTCAAACCTGTCTCACACAGAAAATCACATGTTGGAGATGTTGAAAAGGAGGGGCAGATGTGTAGATATGACTTGTTTATAAATGGTTTCTTCAACTTGAATTCACTGTATGTCACAGTTCAATCATAGCTAAACCCAAAAGCAGACAACAAAGCAGCAGTTTAAGAGCTTTATTGAGGAACCATAGGGTATTGATGACTGCTGTTGCTGCGGTTTTACCAGGGCAGAGACGAGGAGAGGTTGTCAAAGGCGAGCCGAGGCAAAACAAAGTGCTGGAAGGTCTGGCATAGGTGCAGAGACGATCTAGTATTGAGTGTGTGCTGTTTACATGCAGGCTTATTGTTGATGTGATGCAGTGGAGAGGTGCAGCAGGGTGGAGAATGGAGGGGTGGGGCTGGACTAACTGTCAGAAACAGCAGGGAAGAACAGGCATAACAAATCATTAGACTGTCGCTTGCAAACTAATCTAACTTTACCTGAAATCACCTTAAAGTAACTTTTGAAACAACAGATTTCTCATAGGAGAACATACAGATTAGAAAATATGATGCTTTGTTATGGACATTAATGGTCCACTATAAATATATATATATATTGCAGGACACTTAACTAACTAAGATAATTATTTATCGCTCTTTGTAGATAGAACAAGCTTCTGCTTATTACACGTAATTATGGCTGCAATTTGTAAGCAGGAATTTGTAATTATTTATCTGTTCATCATGTATTCTTTCAATGACTCAATGTATCCAACAGTAACCAAAGCCAAAGCTTGAAACAATGTCACAATGTCAGCCATTAAACTCTGTGTCATATATTAATTTGCCTGTCTTTCCTTCTTTTGGTACAGAAAACAACGCTCACAACAAAAGCAGCTCATTAATGCATTCAGTCATTTTGATTAGGCTGCAGCGGTCACAGCGCACTCTGTGATTCTTGATGTATTTTTGTTTGTGTGAATACTATTTAATAAATTCTGAAAATTGCAAAACAGCCACAAGACTATTATTGAAATGTGGGGAAAAAATGTTCATATGGTGCAACTTTCAATGTTTTTGTTGTGAAAGTTTTTTGCTGCTCTCCCTTTGTTCTGTCAGTCAACTGTTAAAACTGAAATTCCGGCTTGCTGTTCAATTCAGTTCCCTGTAGAATAGATGTTGTGTGTTTGGTTGATTGTGTTCATGTTGTGAGATACAACAATTTGTGGTGCACCAGTTTAGCTGATGTTGTGTTTAGTGACGCAGAGTCAGTGATGAAATAAACCTGTGAGTCTGCTGTGTGCATACCTCCCTGGCTGATGTTACCTGCCTCCGAGGGTGAAAACACACCTGACTAGATGTTCCTTATTCTTTCTGCAAGCTGGGTCTTGAAGAGTCAAATAACCTAAATACATATACATGCAATGCTAAGTTACATTCAAAGCAACAACACACATGACAAAACAGCTTTTAAAGATTTGATAACTGGGGCGTGTTGACATCCAGACTGGTGACATAGTTTGGTTTCTGACATGCCTTTAAGGGGGAACTGCCAGACAGAAATGCAAACAGACAAAAAAAAGGTCATGCAACAAGTGACAGCAACAATCAGGCCATTTGTGCTTTTCAATGTCAGTCAGTGGAGAAAATGCTAACACAGATGTAGGTATAAGGTGAGGAATTGTGATATGTTCAGGAGCTCACAGCAAAATACTTACAGGGTCACGCCTTTTTGGTGTTTTTTAACCAGCACAAACACAAAACCATTAAGAACAATAAGACACAGAGTTATATGGATGCAGAGGACAATTCTGTGTTGCAGGAATTTAACCTGTGAGTGAATAAACTGGGCTTATTTTAGTTATTTCTAAGTCTGGTGCGATTCTGTATTTGCCTGACGAATCCTATGAAAAGACCAAATATAGAATTCATTCTTCTAAATGAAGCCTCAGTGTTGCCACTATAGTGATCTTCATTAACAGTGAACATGGGCAGTGTAGAATATTTTAACTTAGTGGACGGTGAGACCAAAACAGTGTCAGACAATGCTAAAATAACAATAATTAAAAAAAAGAGAGAGGCCTCGGTGTGTGCACGCCGAGATATGAAATACAATCAGGAAGTAGCATCTCACTGCTACTCACAGTTACATCTCACTCTCACTGCAATCATTTTATCTTTAATTGTCCTGAACAGCAGAAATACGGAGTTCACATTACACGGTGATCAATCAGTAATGCACACCTGCATGAATTTGACAGGCCAACCCCAGTCCTACACACTGTACACCATTCTGCTGCCATAAATACTCCCAAACGTGTATTGACCCACCACTGAAAAGAGTTCCCAACAAATGTACTGTTATTGTCTATCAGAGTAATGTTTGTTCTACTGCTTTTGTTGAATATACATAAACTTATCCTTTAACAGCACATATGTTCTCCATTAGCAGATGATGTTTTTCATTCAGCCTCGTCTGCACTCATATTGATGTCTTTTTGTTTTTCAGCCACCACAAAGAGTTAGAAAATAAAGCTAAAGTACCACAGGCTGCACTAGATGCAGTTTCTGTGGTTTTCCTCATCGTGCCTTCTTAACTGGAGCTGCTGTTCTGACATTGCTGAGTTTTTCAAGTGTTTGGTTTGAAGTTGCAGCACAAACAGCAATTGTGTTTTTTTTCCCCTGAAATCAAGCCCCGGCATCCTGTAAAGTGAAAGTTTGTGGATTAGAGGAAACTGATTAAGAGCTGCAGGGGAGACAGAAAACAACTTATCTTCCACTGCAGCCAAGGCACGAGTGGACCTGCACGTTGAGAGATTAACAGCTTCTTATGGTTTTATGTAAACGAAAACATGTCCAACACACAGGATGTACGCAGACGCTTGCACAAAGTTCACACACACACACACACACACACACACACACACACACACTATCTGATGCCCAGTTAAGGGCATTTCAATGGAGCTTTGATGTAAAAGGGCCTTGACTAGCATCACTGAGAGGTCAGAGGTCACTCAGAGAGAGGCACCCCTGCAGGGAGTCAATGTCCTTCACAAGGACTCTAGAGCAGAGCGGACGCAGTCTGTTCTAACTATATCTTCATTAACATGACACCACTCTGTTGCCCAAACAGAGAGAGCAGGGACTAAAGTACTGAATTAATTGGTCAATTAACTGATTGGTTAAAATGTTTTATCTCTTCAAATGTGATGATTTGCTGAGTTCCCTTATGAATATTTCATCATTCATATACATTGTAAATTGATGGAAAAGGACGAAGGGTGAAACCACTCTGAGTGTGGAGATCATAATGGACATTTGTTAATATTCTCCAGCATCTGTTTGATAAACAGTTTACCACTCAGCACATTAAATATAATTAGCAGATTATTTGATTAGGGAAATAATTGTTAGTTGCAATCCTGCCATATTGATATGTTGAGCTGTGACTTCTGAAACTAAACATACTCCCACTGTAGCCTGTCTTTATATCCAATGGTGCCCTCTTCTGGTGAGTTCAAAGAAGTCATTAGCTGATGACAGTGCTAAATTCTGGGATGGGCAGTAAAACATGTATATGAAACTATTTTAAGATCAATGACTGTCAAATTTAACACAGAACATTTTTTGGTGAAGTAATATGTACTTATTCATGTCTACCAACTGTATATAATGAATCTATTTTTATTTTATAATTAATTTATGTGAATGATTGTCACTGGAGCTATTGCTTATGACATTTCACAACAATAGAAGCAAATATCAGAGGCACATGTGTACACTTTCTCTTATTGAAAATAAAGACAAACTTTAGACTTTAAAAAAAACTGAATTGTATTTGTTCAGTGTTGGTTAAAAATCTTGTTAAGTCTATAATAATGATATAACGTGTAAATATGACATCTCACAAAAGGTCAGTGAAAAAATATATAAACACAATGGTAGAGTTATTGCATTGTCATCACTTCAGGAAATGCATATCATATACATTTTCACCAGTTATATACATTGAATAAATACATTAGTTGAGCCTTTCAACCTCAGGTTATACTGTCTCCTAAATGCATGATGCATGATGCATGCATGGTGAATGTTTTGTTAAAAGTGACGTGTAAGAATAAAGAATACAAAATAAAGTAATATACTTATTGACTCTTATTTTTCATGGTTGCAGGAAGGTGGCATGTTGCAGAGTAAATGTTGTAAAAGACAACAAGGAAAAGTAAAGGTGAAAAACTTAATGTTCACCACATGAATCAATAACATCAGGCTGTATAGTTTCACTTTATTAATGCAAATAATACTATTGTAAAAATATCCGTAAAATGTACACAACACAAATGGCTACAGATTATAAATAGATTTATTTTTAACACGTGGGGATTGAAAATAACCAAATGCTTCATATGCATAAGGCATATCAAAGCCATGGACTTGGACTTGCTTGTTTGTTGGTTTGCTTGACAAGAGACCATCAGTTTGTGTATGACGACTTCCTTATTAAAACCAACTGGCTCAAAACAAAGATAAAACTGCACTAGTAAAGAATGAGAAAAAAATGTAGAGGCTTCATCTGACAATGAGGTAAGTATGTGACTTTAAAGTACTGTGGGGTTAGTTTTTACTTTACACTTTTAATGGCTGACAAACTCCAGTTGTTGGAGGACTTTCCTGAGCTTCTGTGAAACACACCTTCCTGTACATAACATGTGGACAGTTATCTCACAAATTTATGTCCAGCTCCCAACTTTGTATCTTCTTTCACCACATTTCCCATCACTCTCCAACTGCACATTGTCCAATGAAGTATAAACACCCATCAAAACAAACTCTCCTCACGTCTTCCCCACAGCGATAGTAGGATTTTTGTTTTCAGGTTTGGTTCAAACACACAGTTGGAGGCGAGGCTCAGTCCCATGATGTTCCCACACAACACTGGTGTGGTTAAACTTACAATATACACGGTACAGCATTACATAAGGCACAGTAAGACTATACTATAAATACTAAAAACCTCCAGTATAGTGAATAACTTTGGATTTTAAAAACATGTCCAACAGGACTTTTTTTCAGTCTTCATTTGGTTTTCATATTCACAAAAAATAAAGTCTGCAAATTACCATTTCATAGTATCATAGCAGTATAAGTTACGTAAACTTGCTTCACATGACTGACATGTGATTCCTTCATATCTCCGTGAATCTGTGAATTTGATACCCCCTCTTTCGTCTCTGGTTTCCAAACACAGAGCTTCACTCTGTCTCCCGCAGATTCTAGACCCTGGCTCCTGCTGGAATAGTTTCAACAGTTACTTTGTCCATTTCCAGTCACTACACTCTCCTACTCCACCTTCCAGATGGCGATCTTTCCATCATGTTTGCCGGCGCCGCTGAGGATGTATCGGTCCTCGGCGGAGCACAACGCCGTCACCTTGTCGTTGTGGCCGTGAAGCTCCTTCAGGACCTGGTGGCGTTCCGTGTCCAGGATGTAAATCTTCCCTTTGGTCGAGCTGCGGCCCACACCCCCAACCCACACCTGGAGACAGAACAAAAATGGATTTAAAACAGGTCATTTGTGTATTGTATTGTGTGTATTCTGTGTTTGTGCGTGAGCAATGTGTAACAACCTGATTTTTAACTTTAATCATGCAGGAACATCCAGTGCAGTCTTGAAGTGCCACGCGGGCAAATGGCTTGGTTGGGTCTTTAATATGCCATATAGACACTTCTCCTGAGTCACCACACACACTCCATAGCTCCTCCCTCTGACACACACAATCAAAAACAGAGAAATATAACTCACATTTCCTTAAATTTAAAAGAAAAAAACAAACAAACACCAGATACAGAATCACCAGAAGAGTGTGCCGTACCTCGGGTAACAGCAGTATGGAGCTGAGTATAGCTATGGATCCTCTTTGTTGCTCTGGTAAATTCAGACGATGTTTCAATGAACCGTTCCTCCACACCTCCATTATGCTGTCTCTGGAGCCTGGAGAGAGAGAAACAGAGAAGAGACTATTTGGTTTCTACTCTCAACTCTCTGCTTTTCAGTTTAACACTTGTGAATGAGTGAAACTTACAGCACCACAGTGCACCGTTACAGCTGTTGACAGACTGCAGACGATCGCAGGAGAGGCGAAAGTGCCTCCTCACCTGAGTGAAAAACAGAATTAACAACTCATCATAAATACATCTACAAATTCTGATGTAACCGTAAGAAGAGAGGGGTGAGGAGGAGGAGGAAGTGAGGACCAGCTCTGACCACTATGATCAGTTCATACTTGAACAAACCAAACTAAATGATCATGCTGCTTCGAACAGACCTGTAGCGTGGACACGTCCCACGCCATCACGGTTCCCTCTACACTGCAGGAGTATGCCACCTTCTGGCTGAAGAACAAAGTACTTTGGTAAGAATTTTCTCACAGTTTGATCCAGTATTGACTGACCAACACAATACATTTCTGGCAGCACACAAATGCCCTACAGTCATCTACCAACATTTGATTTACATTTGATGTTGTTCTTATGGTGACTTGCATTATTTGACCTGTGATGTTTACTGATGATTCAAGTGTTGAGTAGAACATGATCTAAGGTGTCTCATTATATGATTAACATACTGTATGGTTCAAATTAGAAAGTGTGGACATGGTAAAATATTGCATATCAACATCAGGTCCATTCATACAGATGTTTTCTAACAGAATATGACTCCTACGGTGTTTTGAATTTGCAGTTTGTGGTTCTACACACACTGGTTGTATGAGTGACAGTATATGTCTATGTGTATTACCTGTATTTGTCTGTTTCAACAGCCAGACCGGTGACCTCTGCCCTGTGCTCGGTCAGCTGTCTGTTGCACACCATGGCCACCATGCTAATGATGTAGATAACCGAGTCCTCAGAGCCCATCCAGACCTGATCCTTGTCAACTCCCAGCATGCAGTTCTGAAACAGAGAGACACATTAGGAGTCACACAGCTGCAGACAAGGGAAAGATGCCAAAGATGCCAGAAAAGGTTTAATACTAAATACAGAAACACTAGGGGGCCTGGAGCACTAAGAGAAAATCGGTTTTATATTTTACAATCATGACACTGGTTTCCTTCAGAACAAGGTACAGTGTGTGATTTGCTGGTGTAATAACTCTCAAATGCCTTTTATAGTCGTTTTTTTCTTTGCACGTAAACAGTAAGGAAGTTAAAGCTGACACAGTTTCCTGAATCATTTATTAGTTGATCACTAGAAAATGTATTTAGAACTGCACTGATAATTAGTTGCAATAAATTGTTACTTTTCAAGCAAAAGAAACTTTTTGAAATTTAATGTACCACAACTGTGAGGGTGGTTTTATGTGTAATATGTAACTTCTCCACTGGGGGGTAACATTGCTCCAATAAAGGGCAGTGTTTAGCTGCAAAACACATTTGTGCATTCATTCTTTACTTGAACAGAACCATGTAGAAAATGCAGTAGCATAATAATGTTGCTATATGTACACAAATTAAAATGAAAAGAGTGAATTATATATTTAATTGGCTTGTTCTCAAACTATCATTTTCTAATCAGTTGTTACTTTAATCAGCCCTCAGGAATAAGAGCATGGTCCAAATGTTTAAGACACGACCTGACGGTGAGGGGAGTGCAAATATTACAGCTGGAGTCTAGAGGAGGCACACACACTCTCACTCTCAGACACACACACACACACACACACACATACACACACATCAAAGTTGATTTATTTCATGTGACTGTGACCTGCACGCTTGGAGAGTGCAGGTCGGTGATTAGCACAGTCCTGAGAAGTCACACTCATCCTTAACTTAATTTACCCAGAACGCTGTCTCCAAGGAGCTTTGAGGAACTCCCACCAACCTCTACTTGCTCACATTTTTTTGCATAAACGTTTGCACTAAAAATGTTATGCTCTGTAATGTAATGAGGGAAGGAAAGGTATTCAAAACACAACAGTATACTCCCCAAAACATGTGCTTGCAAGCCTTAAAATAATACTGGCACAGTGTGAAACCAAGCTACGGGAGCAAAAAAAAATAAACCTGAGGAAAACAGTTTTATGTGTATCTGATGTCGATGGAATGCATGTGTTGTTTATCAGCTGATTCAGCCAAGCGATGTGAAGCAGCCGCACATTTTACCAAATGTTATCATTTAAGGATGGCCAACTCCCCTCAGCATGACTTTCAACTACATACTTACTTCCTATGCTACCTTACAGATAGGTATAATTCATTCAAACAAATGAACCAAAGGTCTTCAATGCATCTATATCTAACCATAATCCTATTACTTCCATAGTGACTTTGTTAAAATCAGTCTAAAACTACCCAATGAGAAACTCATTTGACCTCAACCAACTCACTGATTTTTGTTACTACACATAACTCAAAAGCAAAAGTCAAAATTGTGCTCATTGTACAGAGCGTAGGTCAGCTCTAATGAATCATATCAACATAAAATTGATCTCTTGCTTCTCTCTGTATTTCGTAGAGATGCCTCAAGGCTTGTGTAAAACTCTTATATACCCTTTAAAAATATTTAGAGGTAGAGCTAAATGTTGCTTTTAGGGAATCCTCCCCCTTACTTTGGGCGTTTTCACAGAACTGTCAACTATCTGAACTCCGTGAAAATGAGACGACTAACTCTAAGGCAAGAGTGAGCAGCACTGGATGAAATGGAACTGTTAATCTCTGATAGCCTCTTTCAGCTTCAATTTAGTCTCCATTATGGAAAACTTGAGGGAAACATCTGTCTCTTATCTGCAAAATGCCCCACTCTGTTTACCAGCCAGTCACCAACTTTGTCTGACTGTTATTTGTTGCTGGCCTGATAACGTTCAGTGGTTTTTAACAGCTTTGTGGTGTCTGCTGCATCTAGAAATGACAATCAAGACCACGGAAAGAGAGAGTTCTTAGTCACAAAACAACGTCTTAAACAGACATGTGGTTATCTAATCCTTTGGTATATAAAAAATAATGATTATAGCTGCTTTAATGCTTTAATACTAATTCTTCTCCTTTTGTTGTGACTGTAGAAAAACTAAATATATATGTCCTTGTTCTGTTCTGTAAAAAAAAAAATATCTGCCACCTGCTGTCCTGTTGTGTCTCCTGAACCTTTCTGTTTGTGTTAGTGTGTAGTTCTAGACCTGAATGCAGTGTGTGTGTCTGAGTGTTTTCTTACCAGTCTTGCGGTCCCAACATGACAGGTGTGTGTGAGGGACCAGCTGGAGGCATCAAACACCATCACCTTCCCTCCACTCACAGACACCCACAGTTGACCTGGAACATGAACATGCACAGGCACACGGCATATTTATCAGTTATTTCTCGATACCTTATCACAGACTTGATACCTCCAGCTGCCAGTGTTTACTCTTTCAGCAACAAGCAGAGAAATGTGAATAGCACAACCTTGTGAGTGACCATCACCATTAAAATCAATTTTACAAATAATGCATAAATGTTCTAGATATATATTTAGTCACTTTTGAAACAACCTTCCTTGTACTTTTAAAACACTAAGAAACAGGTCCCATGACTTGTACTTTGGAAATATCAGGATCTACTCTGCAGTTTTCCCGGTGTGATGACCCAACAGTTTGAAAGAAAACACTTCATGTTCAAAACTATTTTTCTGCCGCGCGACTCCACCCAGGCTTCACCTAACGGTCAGATTTCCTCTAACGTATTCATTGCTATTTAAAAAGCACCACTAGCTGACACAAAGAAACTGACATCCTGTATTTTATCGGGGAAGAAACAGAGAGGGTCTGCAGGGGGGGACTTAAGAGAAAAGTTAGACCTCAGAGGGAGATGTAGAAAGTGGAAGAAATAGAGAGTGAGAAGGGAATGGGAAGAAAAGGAGGGAGAGTGAGGTGGCCATGTGCCAGGAATTCAATTCAGTGACCTATATTCACACTAGAGAGAGAGGGAGCAAGAGAGAGAGAGCGAGAGAGAGCGAGCGGGAGGCAGGGAAGTAGGGTCTGAATAGCCAGATTTGTTCTTTTCCCCAACAGAAATCCCAAAGAGTTGACTGCTATAGAAGAACTGAGCAGTGTTTGTATATGTGTGGACCGCTGAGAATGAGTGTGTATGAGTGTGTTAGTGCTGGGGGTGGGGGGTTCAGTTTGTCACCAGCCGGGCATCTAAGTGGCCCCAGATGGTGTGTCGGCTGAAGGACATGGCTTTGTAGTACATTTTAAGCTGCTTCTTATCAGTACCACATATTGTGACAGTGTGTCCGCCCTCTCTTCTTTTCCCATAATAAAATCAGAGGACTGGGATTTCCAGCAGGGTGGCAGATTAAAGGGAAAAAAGCCCAATAAAGTGTTGTAAAGCCTCTTGACATGGACATGACATGCTCTGCTGGAGGAAAGAAGCTGATTCAGAGCTCCCACAAGATGTTCAGTTCGGTAATGATTCACATCATTTACATACACAGCACTCATCAAACCATTCAGTGCTCTCTCATGTCACGCTGGAAACTTTACATGGTGGGAAATTCTCTCTGCGTGTATTTGGGCTTTTCCTTGGGAATTTAATTCAGCCTTTTTTTTCCAAATTAAAAGAACTTGGTTTGAACTCTCAGTATGTGAATTTGTATTGTTTTGTCATGCATATACACCTACTAAAGGTCAGTTTGTAACTCAGGATACCCCTGCTGATTCATCAAGGGAGGCCTTAGAATGAAATGACAAAACTAAGCCAAAAGTTTAGTGATTTTATTACTGTTAATCCCAGAGAGGAGGAGCATCATTAGACACGTTGACTGTGCTTGTGCTTCCAAATGATTTCACAACTCCCGCTGGATAATTTTCTATTTATGACTGTTGGACATTGAGGAACGGT
>OMNW01020231.1:53513-67917 GCA_900303245.1 Selene dorsalis | reverse complement strand
AGTATGTGAATTTGTATTGTTTTGTCATGCATATACACCTACTAAAGGTCAGTGTGTAACTCAGGATACCCCTGCTGATTCATCAAGGGAGGCCTTAGAATGAAATGACAAAACTGTTAACCCCAGAGAGGAGGAGCATCATTAGACACGTTGACTGTGCTTGTGCTTCCAAATGATTTCACAACTCCCGCTGGATAATTTTCTATTTATGACTGTTGGACATTGAGGAACGGTGCCGCTCCCTGTATGTGTCTAAATTTCTAAATCGGCTTCCTTTTATAGTTTGCAGGAAAGAACAGTTGAGAGGAACTTTATGCGGAGCTTTATTATGGTCTGTCATTCTCTGAAGTGACTGAGTGAGGCAGAGACGATGGCAAAGCAAAGGTCACCTGTGTGTTTATAAATCAGTCTGTGAATATGTCATTGACCGTGTGTTGCAAGTGTTGCAGTTTACAATCGTGAGAAAATTACCTGCTGCTGATACAATAAATGAAATCACAGACTGAGACACATACTGATCAGAGACAGAGAGGGGAACCTAACACTTAATATTTGGTTACAGGATAAACTCAGGGATAATATGTTTGTGTGTGTGTGTACCTGGTGTGTACAAAAGCACATCCACAGGATGAGGTTCAGCAAGTTCCAGTGAGGGGTTAATTTTGTGCTTCAACGTTTCTGCAGTTGTCTTGGGAACCATCATGGGGACTAGAGGCACAGAAAAGATAAGTCATTGCCCTTCACCAGCTGGTGAATGCACCAACACAAATACATTTTACAAATAAATTTTAAAGGACACAAATGCAACATTAGCAACCAAACAGATGCAAAGCAAAGTGAATGGTGACAGGCTTAGAACTGTAGATGGCAAATTTAAGGCAAACCAGAAAAACAGCAATAACCATTAGGATCAGTTGTCTTCCACTACCTTCCATCTTGATGCGGTCAAAGTGAGCCAGCTTAGAAGCAGCATAGATGGCTTTACTGCTCTGAAGGCTGCCCACTACTGCATCCATTAACAAAGCATTGGTCAGAGCCTGCTGCATGTACTGGGGGTCCTGGAGAGAAATATGCATTAAAGAGATACAGTACATTTTGAAATGCATCATATTGCCAGCAAAAAGGACAAAAGGACTGAGTGCTTCACAAAAAGGGAAACTTAAAAAAGAGGTTGAAAATCAAAAACATGTGGGGTTTGAAATCAAAACATTAAGCAATTGTTAAAAAAAATTAAATGCAAAGCAATTAATTACCGGTATTATTCTAATTATGGATCTACTGATTACTTCACTGAAAAATCAATTCATCGTTTGTCGATGAAGCTTAAGTAACTTATTTCTTTTATGCAGCCAACTTAACAAAAGTCAACTGTATGCAATTTTCTATAATACATGAAAAATTCCTCCATTCGAGAAGCTGAAAAAACAAACACTGCATATTTGTGCTTGAGAAATAACTCAAACAACTTGATCTGTTGATCAAACATCAATGAATTAAAAAACTGTCTGTTTATGAAAAGCATGGCAAGTAGTAGAGTAGACTAGAGTAGTAGAGTGGTAGTGTGGCTCTTAGTGAACACAGATTTTTTTTCCAATTTAGATAACTCAAGATAGATAAGTCAGATATCAATGTGCAGCAATAATAATCTGGCTGATTGCACACGCTTCAAGTGAAGTGAAGGGGAGAGAGAGAAGAGCAACAGACAACAAGCACAGAAGTGTGAGACAGTTACATCATCTGGTTTCACAAAGGAAGGTTGTGCATTTATGGTAATATACGCATGATGGAATTTTGACCACACTACCAAAGGTCACTTCAGTTAACACACACTTACTTGTGCACACACACACACACACACACAATGATATCAAGATGTAATACCTCACCAAATAATCCTCACTCATGTATGTATTCGCCTTTTTCTTTCATCGCCACACACTTTTATCCCCTAATATTGGACACACACATACATACATAGCTTTTGGTTACAGTTTTACCTTGTGTTGGTCGGCCATGTTGCGTCCGGCCCACATCTCTTTAACCATCAGGTTCCAGAGCTCGGTCTCTGTTTTCAGATTGGCCTCGAAGACCTCCTTCCTGCCCCGAACACGCAGCTTCAGACTGGGGATTCGGAGGAGCAGAAAGGGAGCCGAGGACACTTTCACTTCCTAAAAGGAAAGGGACAAAACCAAGATCTAAATCAGTAGCATCTTTCAAGTTTTACGTCCAGATAAAAGGCACTTTTCTTTCACTTAGTTTATTTACAGTTGTAAATACTGAGGAACCTATACACAAAGACAATCAGCCCACAGTTTTACCTCTAAATCTCTGTACTGTGCCACCTCCACATATCCCGGTCGCCCTTCAGTCAGAAGGAAGAGCCGTCGCTGAGTCATGGCGATCTTCCCCACACCACGGCTCGTCTTGACCGAGGAGGAGAGTTTAAAGACGTGCTCGCTGGGTTCGATGTGTTCCGACACAGACGCAGGCAGGCACACCTGAAAATGACATTAATACGAGTCAGCAGCTTTATTTTCCGCTGATTCATCATTGATGCTGATTTCATATCAACCAAACTCACACTACACACTTTGGGGTGTTACACTGTTACAAGTAAAATATATCTACAGACCTCCTGTGCCTCAGCCTCAGTCTCCTTCCAGATGGTGTAAAACACCCTGAACAAATCTGGACCAATTTGCTTCTGGTGACCTGCATCAAACACACAAAGATTCAAAATCACAAATTAGTGGATATCCTGTATTGTTCCAAGTCAGCGGAGCCAGAACACACTCACACAAAACTTTATTTTAATCTTCATTTCCCCAGACATGGTTGACTAAGCGACCTTCATGGAAATGCACTGCTGCACACCCACACCTATACACACACACGCACGCACACACCACACCACACCACACAAACACCTGCTAGCTGACCAGGCCAACTCTTCTTCATATTTCACACAGTCCAAAGTCAGTATTTGGGTGAGAGTGTTTGGGAGTTGACCTCTTACTGTCTGTGCACTCCCCCAACACTTGACCAGTCCCCAAACAGACACAGTTCTCAGTTAATGGCCACTGAGAAGTTATAATTTAGAAAAGAAAGGTAATTTCTCTTTTATTCTTTCTCACTTAAAATCGCAATAGTAATAATTACAATAATAACAGTTACTTTATGGACAGTAGTTGTACTTTTATTTATTTTGTCTCATAGCGTAGTAGTAGGTTCCAGAAAATACGGCAATTCCAATCTATTCTGTTTTAAATGATTTATTGCTATGTCACAGCCAACATCCTGTTTCAGCAGGAAATAATAATAAAGATAAATTACAGAATCAATGGGCACTCAAAACACTGTTCACAGGACTTCAGCAACATTTCTGTTCATCTGTCTTGCTCTTTACTTCTCCAAACACATCCTCAGGGATCCTACAGTCTCCATCTCCAGTGAAGGTCAGAGGAGGGAAAACAAAATCTTGCTCACTTCATCCAACAGGATGTAAAAGTTTTTTTCAAAAAGGACAATGTGGTGAACAAGATAAGCGCTCCAACCTGATGTCTCGCTGAAGATTTTGGCTAAAACCCATTGATTCCCTTCCTCTCCTTTCTTACGTTCTGATCATGAATCAAAAGCAAAACATTTCTCATAGCTGAAATATCTTTTCCGATCAACCTGAGTTGACAGGAATGTAGTCGGGTCACTCGGGCTCTCGCTCCAGCTGTCACTACATGAAACTGGCTGCTTGTGATGTAATGTGACTGAGGCTCATTTCAATCCCAATGGTGAAAGGACAGACACCTGACAGTCAGGATGGAAAAGGAGTTATAAGGCAAATGGGTAGTTTGGTCATGGTATGTTACCAGCTCAGTGCCAGTTAGTAAAACTCTGGTCACACCCACAACACCAAACAAGCCTGCATGACAAGCTCTTTTTCTTGAAGAAGCAGTGAGGTAATGATTAACTCAGGGAATAAATGTTTGCCTGGAAAAAGGAAGGAGGAGGGGTGAAGTTGAAAACTTATGTGCATGAGTGTGTGTGTCTTCTGAGAACGTGAAAGTCTGTGAGAAAAGCTCCACAAGGCGCACGTATTCCATAATTTAACAGACTGTAGCCTAGGTACATTAGACTCAGGGACAAACTCGCAGCACACTGAAGTACTTACCGACAGTCAGAGCATCAAAGAGTCTGTGTATGGTTCCTTGGTCTTTTACAATCCCAGACTCTTGCACACATTTCACAAACTCCTCCAGCTGCATGTATTTCTTTGGCAGCTGAAAGTGCTTCACGGCATCTTCCTCATACTCGTTGCCATGGCGCGCACGTTCACGCTCATGGTCCCTCTTAATCCGGCTGATGAGCCGTTTGAGCTCTGGACGTCTGTCGGCCTGTGGAGAGGATGTAACTGTTATTACTACTCTAAGCTACAGCTACTCAAAGATGTTTTGTTCAAAGGAAGAAAATGATCCCATTCGAGAAACTGAAAATTGTATTTTTGTTTTAGAAATGACTCAAGTTTAAAGAGATTTTCACAACCGCTGCTGATTTGTTTCTATTGATCCATGAATCAAGTCTTTGGTTCGAATAATTGAAGCACATTCAGTATTATCAACTTCACCATCGTCTCTGACATTACAGCATCTGACAACAGTGCTTTGACTCACATATCAGTAACCACAATATTACTTGGAGCTCAGAGATTCAGAATTGCGTCACTGATAAGCATTAATTATTAGATTGTTACCACTGACCATTGTATGTATGTCTGTGGCTCTGAATGTAATTAACTAAATACAGATCAGAGCATTTAAAACTCCATCTCAGTCCTCTCCATATCATGCACGAGGGCTTGGACTGACCTGTGACCTTTCCCCTTCAGGCAGGGAGTCGACCAGCGACTTCACCATCTGAGTGGGGAAGATTTCTGAGTCTGTTTTATAGAGACTCTGGAAGTCCTCCAGTGCGTCCAGACGCCTGTTGGACACAGTGTTTACCAAACCACGCAGGTAGTGGTACCTAGGAAAAACAGACAGATGTACTGGGTAAGGCCTCTGACAAGGTTAAAGGCTCATTTCACTGTGTAGTAGCGGGTTGTTTTACATAATCTGTGCTGAACTTTATTTATAGACTTCTCTGGTCTGCATCAATGATCGCCACCAGAGAACTTGTTTTCTAAATTATTTCAGCCCCCAGTTGGTCCACTTGTGAAATTAACTGTATAACGTTTCACACCATCACTGACAGTATGAAAATAGATTGTGTTCCTATAACCTGTTTTTCTAGTTCTCAGAAAAGAAAACAGACACAGCGGGAAAAAAAAAGCTGAAAAATAGATTTGTAGCTTAAATAATAAGAAAAGCAAAACAAGCAAACTGCAGGAAGAAAACCCTATGCAGTATTTATAAGCAAGATTGTGACTGTGTAAGATTTCAGCTTGCTTCATCCTGTCCTCACAGTACCTGGCCAGCAGAGCAGACTCGTCAGGTGGTGTGGCGTTAATAGCCTTTCCCAGTGAAATCACCATGTCAGAATAATAGTTCTGTATATAATGATAGGCCAGAGGAGGGGGGAACTCTGGAAGACGGAAAACCTTCACTGGTTTCTGAGGAGACTTCAACCCTGGAACAGGAAAAATGAAATTAGAAGTCAACTGATTCTTAATGGACTCTCTTTGTATCTTCTTTTCCTCCACTGGTACGCACCAGTGTCAGGAGTCATCTTCCTTAGGGAGGCTGGTCTGCTGCAGGTGATGGTTGTCATGGAGTCGCTGGCATGTTGCTCCAGGTTAGGCAGGCTGGCTCCCAGTCTCTTGCTCAGTCTGTTGTCAGGGCTGATGTAGCTGGTGTAGCCAGTCCTGGACAGCTCAGACATGGGAGGACGCCGAGGACTCTCTGTCATTGCACGATTCCTGTAGAAAGATGAAGAAGATGACATGTTTCAGCAGATCAAACTTTGGTTCTAGTATATGTGTGTATATAAATTTATATTATTCCATTTACAAATGATTACAATGAATGTATAAAAACTAAATGAAAGCATCTACCGATCAATTATTAACAATAATATGTCAATTATTTTCTAAGTGCACATGATTACGTTAAGTGACATACATCTTACCATGAAAAGAAAATTTCCAAAACCACAAATAACCACAATTAAGTTGGGTAGAATCAGAACCCAGAAAATGGATTAATTGACTCATCTACCTGGTTTAACAAGTAAAACAAGTTCAGGTAGCCTAAGAAAAGAATCCCCATTGAGTATGTGAGACAATGGAGGACAGGAGGAGGCCAAGTCATCACTTAATCCTAAATAAATGTTAAGACAGTAAAACCTATCTATGTGATCTTGCACACTGATGTGAAAATACCCATTTTAATTGATCAACCAACAGCAACAACATTTCATGAAGAATGCAGCTTTATAACGTTCAGTGTTCCTCAGTTATGACATAATACCCAACCCATACCTGTATACATTGTTACGTGTGTTCTGCACCATTCGACTGAAGGTGTCACTTTTCCTGTTCAGCCTGTCTCGAAGGAACGAGTGGAAGATATGAGTCTCCAATACCTGAAAAGAAACATGCAGGGGTTGTTAATAAGTATGTGTTTGCCTGTGGATTTGTGTGTAAATGTGTATAAGCACCTTCTTATAAAAGGACTGGTCTGCTGGCTCCCTGGTCCTCAGAAACTCCTCACTGTTAAAAACTCTGTGCTCATGGCTCAGAAAGTCCTGCACCCCTCTGACATAGTGACAAACAACAACAGACAGATAGAGGTATATTTCGACTGACAAAATAAGAGGCAGTGTGATGAAAACTATTTTATCAGGGGACACTCACAGATCCCTACCTGAAAACGTTGACCACTAGTTCCAGGGCTATGTTTTGTATCTGTGTGTTCAGTCGTCTCTGCCAGTCTCTACGTTGGCACCGCATGGCATTGGCATCAGTGCCCGCACCAAGGTGACACAGCTCCAAGTCATAATGTAGCTGGAGACACTCTGCCCTGGACAAACACCCAAAGAGTATGTAAGAATGATGCAGTCTATTATGGCCTTAAATGACTCTGAGTTAATACACCAGTTTAAATTGCGTTGCCTTTGTAATTTGATTTAGCAGGCATTCAGAGGGTGGATTTAATTCTAGCTTCAAATCTGTTCCACCTTCACCCAAACTGACTTTCTACTGCAGTTTTTAGAGCCACAGTGTTAAAGTCAGACATATGCTTATATATGTATGTTGACAGTTGGACAGAATGGCTCTTTATGATGATTTATAGCCACTCAAAAAAGAAGAAATCAACACAAACTGGTTTGGCTCCATCATAAAGCAACTTTGAAAAGTATGATCACAGGGACAAAACAAAAGAAACCAATTCAGTCTAAGACGGAATATGCAGATGCAGGAACACAAAATAAAAAATGACACAACAACATACAACTATCTACAAATAGCAGTATGTGTCACCTTGATATAAAGCTCTCAGCTGCAGCCAGTGGAATAGCTGGTAGGTCAATGGTTTCAGACCAGGATGACAGAATGAGACCATCATCAATATTCACCAGGATTAGGTCCTCTGTCTCCTGTACACAAGCACGAAAACACACGCGTACACACACACACTTATTATAGGTACAATGGGTACAGTTCATTTCTACACAGTCTAACTGAGTCCTGCTCTGTGTGACTAACAGAAAGCTACTGTTAAATGTGAATAGAGTTTCTCTAGACTCTGAATAAAGATGAACACAGTGGAGAATAAACACTTATTGTAATATGTTACATAAGCTCAACCAACACAACTGAAAGATTGGTCACTTAAATCGCACTCTACCCTACTTCTTTGTGAAATGGCCAGGATGTTATAGGCCAGAGTTAGAGCAATATTTGTTTATCTAACAACTCCACTGTTTCTGAAAAGCTGAACTGCAATAAAATAATAATTTCTGTTGACTAAACAGCATTATATTGATATCTTGTACTTTAGCCAACATTGATGTGCACATTTATGTTAACATTTATCACCTTGGGCAAGAGAAGTCAGATTAGCAGGACTGACCAACATGACTTGAGCAAAAGCAATGAATCAAATCAAATCAGTTTTATTTATTTAAAAAAAATGGGAATGGTGGATGGATCCAAACTGTAATCATCCTTGATGATGATGATGATTTAAAAAAGCCTGTGGTGTTAATACAAAGTTAGACACTGACACTGGTGCACTCACAGCAGCAACCTCCTCAAAGTGACTGATGTGACAGCCCATCAGGAAGGCAGTCGGAGCCATGAGGAAGTCCAGCATTCCTCTCGCTAAGACAGGAACATAAGGCTGCTGCCAGGACAGAGGCTGGAAGAAATGACACGATGAAGAAACACTGCAGAAAGCTGAACTAAATTTACTACCGTACCGAAAGACACAATGTTCCCCTCGCACTGACCTGCAGGTACAACAGCAAACTCTCCGCAACCAGAGTGAGTCGAGCCCAGTCAGATGAGAAGAAGACCATCCTCTGCTCTTGAAGAAGGCAGGACAGCACCTGGAGAGGTGGAAAGCCCCAGAGTATCAGAAGATTGGACTGCACTTAACTTACTGTGCTACACTTCTTCCCCGACAGGCAGTTCCAGTAAATCCATGAAATCAATAGGCATTGCAACAGGACAGACTTTTATTGATGTGTGGCATGGTCAGGACTCAGGCTGCAATTGAGGATGATCTATGACTTATCCATTATCGATTAATGAATTAAATTAATGTGAAAATGCACTTTAAAATTTTCCATGCGTGAGATCACATCCAAAGGATATTCAATTCCTCGACAACTAACTTAAACAACTGGTCCATTATCAGAAATACTGTCAGTTATTTTTAATAGGATCCACTATTTGACTGATTCCCACTTTTGCCTTTATACCACTGACTGAATCACTGCTGACTGAATCACTCTCCTTGACACTGTAATACACACAGCACCAGGCCCTGTGTGGTGAATTACCTGGAGGAGTGTCGTGTGCGTGAAACAGAGAAAAGGCAGATGCAGGTTGATGTCAATAACTGGGCTGTCATGATCGTCCCTGGACGGAAGAACCACCTGAAGAGGACGGAGGCTGAAGGACTAACACACACACACACAATGCTGTTTAGATAAACAAACAGGGTAGACAAAAACACAGACGCAGTGAAAGAGTTTGTTAGAGGAAGAAGAACCAAGTCTTTCCTGACCACATGTAGCTGTCCAGGAGGTGGTAGAGGAACCAGTGACAGTTTGGCTGAAAACTCCTTGATTGTCTCTTCAAAGTCAGCTTGTCTTGCCGTTCGCAACTGGACCATGAGACTGAGAGGGTGGAGACAATGTAGATGGAGAGCTGGGGTAAAATTTGTCTGGATTATGGAATACTTCCCTAAAATGAGGTTATGCATGATTTCAAGAGAAATTTTTACCATGATAAGCAGTCTCTCAGAGCATTATAGTAGGGGAACTTGGAAATGACACAAACAGCAAAGGGCGTGAAGAGACGGCACTTTGACGAATTCCATCTGTGGCCATTCTGGACACCGCCTTCATGACAGGACTGACAGAGTAATGAAAAGCAACTTTCTGCATTCACTCGATGGATTCAACATGTTTTTAATGAATTCAGTACGAGAAGACCGTCACATATTTTCACAGTGTGAATGCGTGTTTGTACCTGCACAGCCCTGTAGCACTGCAGAACAACGCCATGGGTTCGGTTCCCAAACAAGTCGGTAAAAACGAGGAAGTGGTAACTGTCTTCCTTCTGCTCGCTGGCTAACTGAAGACCACCTATGAAAATCAAGAAGATACACCACTAAACAAAGCAGAGTCAAACTGTCACGGTGCAAATCCTCATCCCAGCGGGAAATATTCAAGGGTAATTTTGATAGAGGTCTGTAATGTCACTGTGAAAATAGCAATGTCATAGACGGATATATATAAATCTTTGATATACCAGGGAAACAGAGCTGTGGCAGGGCGATGAGGTCCAGGTCCTTTGGAACACTGATGTCCTCTGTCGCTGACGACACTTCAGCACGACTAGCTGTGTCTCCATTAGACAATAACTCCGGTACACGATCACGTCTTTTCTGAAAAGCAAAAAAATAATTTTCCAAAAAGCAGAACTTTCCAAAAACTGTCCATTAATGCATTTACATATGCACTTATATTTAGAGTTGTACATAAAGAGAAAACAAAAAGAAAATACCTTCTTGATGAAACTCTTCCTTCTCTGGACACGACTGAAAGCTGGACCAATCGCCTGACTAGAGCTGGTCTCCTTGGTAACAAATGGGGGGGCATGCACCTGCAGAACCTCAGCTTCCAGCACAGGATGTTCGTTGTTCTTACTCTGCTGATGAAGCTGAAACACAGTATGGACTTATTCATTTGTTTTTGGTAAGACATCTATTCTGATGTAGAAAACATTGTGGTTTTGTTTACATGGATCATTTACCACAAATACAGACAATGTTGCTATCCTGGAAATACATTTCTTTTTAGGCTAGGCTCTTACACCTTATTCCAGCAAACATTGGCAGGTCTGGTAGGAGTCGTTGCCAATGTTGAGAGCATATTCACTCTTCTTTGTGATTTTTTATTATGTTGGCTTCCAAGATATTATGATCTGTAAATGTTTACTGAAACACAGAGGAGCTATATTATGGGGGAGTGATTCAATGTTTCAGAGTTCAGAAATACCTCATACTACTAATGTAACAATAATCTAGAACCAGAGTCTATGTTGAAATTTAAGAGAGAGAAGTTGCTGCAAACGTGTTTGCTTACTTTGTGTAACTTTGTGCATATGATTTTTACCTGATATATGTCTCGAAGCTTATCACTGGGGGCCCCAACCACTACACATGCCTCCAGCAGTCCAGACGGGAGCTCCGCCATCACATCCAAGCACGCAAACACACTGCTCTGGAAACATACACAACTTGCTTTGAAACTAGACATCATTCAAACTATGAGCCATACACATGAAACACCCTAAGACAATAAATAACATTTGATTGTCATATACACCAAGGAAGCGTTCCCTTTACTGTCTCTGAAAACAGAAACTGATGACCACAACTTCTCTATGGCAAAGTTGGATGTAAAGGATTCTTGCACTGACGTAACTTTTAAACATGCTGAGTCGGCTATTTGGTTCAGTTTCTTGGATTCTCTGAACTTCCTGGGAAAAAAAAGCATTTACAACAGAGCAGTGACTGGGAGATTACAGAAAGACAGTTTTAAATGAAGACAACTTGATAAATAATGGCAATAGTAGGAGGTGCTGCAGTGATGCTTATAATCATTCAACCTTTAAGCATGATTCAGAACAGATTCCCAAAACAGGCAATGATCTCATCACAGTTTAATGTCATCACAACAAAACTTTAATAAAAGCTGTGACTATATAAATAACATCAGACACTTGTTCTTTTAACTATCCTGTACAAATCTCTCTTCCCACAACTTCCTCCAGATGCAACCCAACTCATGTACACACACTATTACACACTCCCGCGTGCACACTCAGACACACACACACACCAGATGTTGTGGTTTGGTTACCTGTGGTTTTGTCAGCAGCATGAACTGAGTCTGAGAGACAACGAAGACAAAAGCACTTACATTTTTTATGCTTAAAAACTGACTCACACTGAATTTGGCTATCATTTGTATAATAGCCCTGTAACATGGGCTGGATGGACAGGATGCAAATATGTTCTTTTTACAGATGAAGAGCAGAACAGTTATACTTATTATCATTATTGATTAATTTATAGATTATTGTATTGACACAATATATGAATATTAAAAAAAAAGTTCCATTGGTCAAGGTTGGAACTTCAAATTTTTTCTGACCAACAAACGCCCAAAAATTCTTCAATCTACCAGGCATGGGAATCATAAGAGGCCCCATCACACTATAAGTCACAACACTTACAGCATGATATAATGCCGTTATGAACATTTTGTAATATCACAAGTATTGCAATAACACTGTGACACAACTGCAAATTTTGTCCAAGTAGAAAAACTTTGTCAATGTCTGTTTTATCTGATCTGAGTTCTCTGTCTGTTCATCTCTTATGAATCCGAACTGAGCTAAGCTACAGAAAGCCACTGTCTTTCCATCTAAGCCCTGGAGAGTTCAGAAGTACCCCTGTGGTACGCATACCATTGTCCAGGTATCATCAACATACAGGGCGCTGCTTTGTCCATATTAACCGTCCTACCTACCTACGCATCTGTCTGTCTGGCTGAAGCAGATCCAATACTAAACATCTGACTTGCATTAGTTGCAGCTACAGGCTAAACCCGAGGAACAACACTGTTTGGTCGTCTTCTTTCTCCCAGACTTTCTTTTGGTCTTGTCTCTCTCTCATCACACTTCCCTGCCTTTGCCCTTTGTCTTCTTCTCACCTACTACTTCATTCCATTCTCTCTTTTTCTTTCTTTTCAATTTTCCCCCCTTATTTCACCTTTGACACGCTTGCCTGCTTTCCTTCCTTCTTTCTCTCAGTCTTCAGGCCATTCCGGCCTCTGACTAACTACCCTGCTGTGTCACAGATGCACACATTTAAGTCATCTATTCCCTGAAAACCCCTAATTTTGTAAACCCTGTGGGGGCGAGTGAGTGTGTTTATGCTGCTCATAAACTAAAAGAAAGGTCAACATCACTGCAGTTTTTAGAGCAAGGACTCACATAAGAGTTGAGAGTAGTTTTCAGAAGGTGGCCCCATGCTGTGAAATTAACACATCCAGGACTTTTAACAAACAAGTTTGACTTCATATTTTAGACAGGAAGCTGCTTTGGTGAAGTCGGCAACATGTTGCACTGTAGCTGGTATTACAGTATTTTACAGACCTGAAAAGACATACGAAAGAAGGCTGCTTGCAGAATAGAAGTGACTCGGAGAAATGGAGTGAAGAGTGAATTTGCATCACTCTTGATCTGATATATGGGATCTAAACACTCATCACTTTCTCTTTCTGTCTCTTTCTTTCTTTTGTTTTACAGAATCAGTTATCTTGTCACTTTAAAAGTGAAAGGCTCTCTCTCTCTCTTTTAAATGGCAATGACATCACAAACTCAATGGCAGAAGTGCAAGAGCTTATTTGTTCTGTTGTGTTTTTTTTACTGAGCTGTTCATGGGACACAGGAAGAGGATGAACTCTTCAAAAGGGTGACATGCCACCTTTAATAGGCACCAGACAACATTTACTAGGTCCAGTCATTTGTTACCAGAACCAGCTGACAAAATAAAGAAAGGCATGTAGTAGGAAATGAGTGTGGCATACTCAATAAATACTGTTTTTACATACGTAATGTTTTCCAGATTTTTCTTTCCTTGGTTTCTAAAACTGCTCTCAAAATTGCCTCTAAAATCAACGCTGACGGTGAAAACTATGTCTACATCAATAAATTAGGAAGCTAAAGCCATAGTAACTCTATATTTGAGGAAGAAAACTAAATGTCACAATAACTTCCAACTTTAAATATTTCGTAATTCAACGTAAACACGGTGAACGCGCGCGAGACGGATTCGTTGGGACCAGTCCAGGCTAAATTTAAGACACAGCGAAGCTAGAAAAATAAAAAGACTAACCTTAAATCACTCGACTTTCCATTTCCACCGACGGAGGGTTAAGTTACACTGCTAACTCTCGCTGTCATGAACCTGTTGAGTCTGCCAAACGATACAGAACTGGCTCCAATGTCAGTGCTAACTTTTACAGTAGACAGTGATTCAACTGTTTCTCCCACACACACACACATATACACACACACACACACACACACACACACACGTTAGGTTTACCGCTGGTCTCTGTCAAACTCTACGTAGCGCCACGTCCACTTGGACTTCCTGTGTTGCAAATTTCAAAATAAAACAAATTTCCTACACGGTCCAGGACGCCGCAATAAGAGCTCTAATAGCGCCATCTACTGTACTTATTTACTACAGCCTACTGTTAGATGTGAATAAAGACACAATTTACTTTTTGTATTGATTTGTCAGTTTGAACACGATCTTTTTCTTTCTGTTGCAAACACTGACAAAGCTAAAAAAAAAAAAAAAAAGTGTAATGGATGTTGTAATCAATAACTATGCACGAAAGGACTAATGGTAATTTATCGGCCAGATTACCACTCTAACTTTATGTCAAGTGTTTGCTGAGTTCCTTCATGGCAGTAGTGTTCAGATGTCCTTTAACTCTGTTTACGCTGCAGCGGTTTGCAGCCAGCCGTGATCGTATAGTGGTTAGTACTCTGCGTTGTGGCCGCAGCAACCCCGGTTCGAATCCGGGTCACGGCATATTTTCGTCAGAAAAAGAGATCACTCTGCTTCTAATTACAAGTTTGGTTGTTATTCGGTTA
>OMNW01020231.1:22466-34549 GCA_900303245.1 Selene dorsalis | reverse complement strand
TGTGGGGCTTGTTAGTTTATTTAAAAGTCTGTTTCTTGTATGTTTTATGTTTCATTACTTCAGTTAATCATCCCCAGGCTTGTACAACATACAGTCATTACAGTCTTTTACATGGTATTTTTTAAATGTTTTTGATTTTTCCACCTCACTGTTTATTTGAAGAGCAAGGCTAGGGGTCATGCTTGCACTGTTATGAGTGCTTGTAATGTCTAAAGGTCGGAGGTCATGTGACACTGTGGATACCAACAATTACTTGATACAGACATATGTGGAAACTACCTCAACCATCGCCTTGCAAACATCACTGGCACATCCATGTGTGCCGATGTTGTCACTGAAATGTGGCGCACTAGGTCATGTATGTTAGACAGGCTGTAATGTGGGCATTGTTAGTAGTCAACAGTCTCTAACTCTAAATATCACTGTTCCCTGCTTTACCTCCGACTTGTTAGTATTAAAAAAAAACACACAACATTTAAATTGTCACATTTAGTCCTGTCAGAGCTAGCAGCAGAAGAGTGCTGTTGCTGTGAGGAACACACCAAGAGATAAAAAAAAAAACAGTTTGCATTTTTAAGGTAAAATATGTTTGTAATTCAAATAGCCTTTGATTTTTTTTTACTTCAAGGCTTGGGTGTGAACACACTGATTGTTCACTGATAAAACATATGAAAGGGTGCATCAAAGTAGCTATTACAGTTCAGAGCTTCACCTGCACCTTTCATTTGTTATTTGCATTTAGTAAGTGCTGCGTTTTCATCCCCTGCTAAAATAATTATGTGTTCAAAAACACACAGCAAGATAGAAATAGAGGGGCAGACTTTGGCTCGGTCCCAAAAGAGCGCTTCCCATTCATGGCAGCATCCGGCCCTCTCACAAAAGGCTTTCAATAGTACACGCACACACACACACACACACACACACACAGACATGCGCACACACTCCTCCTGCTCCCACCAGATTTTCATAACAATGGCCAGTACCAGAGATGGAGCACAAATTATAGGAAACCTGCACGTGCACACATTTGCAAACACACGCAAAACACCGTTCAGTAAGCTTGTCCGGAAAACAATGAAACAATAAGATTTCAACTTTGTTTTTTGTTTTTTTTTTGTTGTTTTTTTCAAGTTTAACCTTTACTCGCATATTATGTATGTCAGAGATTCTTTCATGTGTTGAGTAAGTTGCTGAGGTTCGTTCACTTCTTCAGTTGTGGATGTGTGCGGCCATATAAACGTCTGTTTGATTAATGGCGGCTGGCGTCTGGTCAGCAGCACAAGAGGAGCAGCAATAGATGCAGCTCGCTTAGCGGTATTGCAGGGGTATTGAGCACTCTGAGAGATAGTAAAGAAAATAGTATGACCCCCCCTAAAGTACAAGGTGAATGACTTAAAATTTGCAGTGAGGGAAATGATTGATTGTGACCTTGTGGTTTTGAAGTGGATTGGTTTGCATATCGTTGGCAGCTGCTAGTTTGCATGCCGGGCACAGTCATGGCAATGTCAGTGTTCTCTTATCTTTTGTCCATGTTTGAGTCATTTATCTTAACTGGTTTGGTCATATACACCAGGGCAGCGACTGTGGACGAGCTTTCTTTATGAGTTGGGTCATGAACTGATCATAAATGGTGAGAAATGTGAAGGTCATGTATTCAGCTTGAGCTGGTTTTTATGTGTCAGGAGTTGATCCAATTAGTTCCAATAACAGTCATATGTGACAAAGAATGTCAGAATGAGTGATTAATAGCTAAATCAACTAATCAGTTTACTCACTAGTTGTTGCAGCTCTAATTTGGACCATAAGAAATTTAAATCTTAAACAGTGTCCAGTAGGGAGATATTGAGCTATGAATGTGTTTTTGGTTGAGTGAAGGGCGCAATGGAAGATGATGGAGATGTAGTTTTGGTCCTCTGATCAATAATAGGTGACTGTTTGTGTCCTGTTCTTGTATTTGGGTTTCCTGTTCCACTTTGGTCCAAAGTGAGTGAAAAAGTTAGGGTTAATAGTAGTTCACGATAAGGACTGTTTGGAGAGCAGCTTCATAAACTGAAGTGGGAGGGGTTTACAATGAATGGAAGAGACAGGATTAGCATATTAATAGGTTGTAGCTCCTCCTGCTCCTCCAGCAGCTCTCTCTCTCAAACTCTCTCCTTCCCCACTCAACTCTTTTAGTTGAGCTCTGTCCTCCTTTTCCTCTCATTCAGCTTGAAACAATTGCTGCAATTCTCTTTCTCTTGCCGTCGTTGTTGCTCTGTCTCTGTGTCCTTTGTTTTTCTGCTTTTCTCCTGCTTTCCCTCTCCAAGGGAAGACGATAACTTTTTGTTTGTTTCTCACTGAGCACAGTAATTGTCTTCTCCGTCTTTGTGACGGCCAACTTGAACTTTTTGCTGGAGCGGCAGCGTTCTCGCCGTAGCAGGATCCCGAATCCTCTCCTGGGTGACGGGCACTTCACACTTCCACGGCAACTGTGTAACTACGTGGGGCAGGCAATGGGCGGAAATCAGGCAAAAAAACAAACAGTGTTGTCTTTAGCGAGGCGCCGCTGAGGAGTAATTCAGAAGTGGACAGAAAAAGAGGAGAAGAGAAGTTTGTGGATAGTAACTTCACATCTCTGGGGATTATTCTTGACATGTGCAACTGTGGATAACAGGAAAAGATAAAGAGGACCACACTTAAGAAAGCAGCAACTCTTTGAAGGATGGGATTTTTCTATGATTTCCCTTCTGACTTTATATCCATAGCAAATTCAAGTTTTTTACAAAGTGTCCACAGACCAGAAAATTAGCTCTTTTGTGGATTTATGTCTCCAGAAGAAGAAACTGTTGGCTAACGAAGCTGCTGACAAAAGTTGGAGATAAGAATTTCTACCTTGGAGACTTAGTGTGTGTGCATGTGTGTACATTTGTGTAGTGTGTCTATGAGGGTTATGTGAGAGTTTCCTCGCAGTTGCGCCAGGACTTTATCGTGTTTATTTATGTAACTTCTGTGCATGAGAGGTTCACCGAGTGTGATGCGTGGTTGTGAAGCTGCAAGCTGTCTGTCTGTCCTCGGAGCAGAGAGACACAGGAACGGACAGACATGTGTGTCCATGGCAACGAGTGGCTGTAGCCCCTTTCCCATGTGCTGGGACAGAGGTATGAATGAAATCTCCTTTGCACACACACAGAAACAAGTGGCATGAAGCCCCTCCACAGAGTGACATCTGACTCCATGGGAACTGACTTGGTGTATTGCCAGAGCTGCTGTTGCTCTGTAGACTGTGTGTGTGTGTCCTTGTGCGTGTGTGTTTGAGAGAGAAGGGGAGAGAGAGGCAGGTTTAAATGCTGAAAGCCAGCAGGGTGACATATCAACAAAATTCATTACCAGTTGAAATTGGCACAGTAACACGGAAGCACATTTTTATCTAACTGTGACATATCCCTCAGCAACTTTACAGTCCTTCCTTTGAGGTGTGTGTGTGTGTGTGTGTGTTTGTGTGTTTGTGTGTGTGTGCGTGTGTGCGTGTGTGTGTGTTCTCTCAGTCCCTCTCTCAGGTATAATTACCTGCTAGAACATATCAATTTTCTTTTAATGGCGGAGAGAGGAGAAGCACAGGAAGATAGGGAAGCTAGAGAGTGAAAAGAGATCTCTGTATGTTTCTCTCCACAATCTCATGCCTACAATACCTCACATACTCAAAAACAGACACACGCACATCCCAAACTCAGGGGTAGTTCTTGTTGGACATTCCCAGATGAAGTTACCATGAAATTCCAGGAAGTGTGTCAATGTTGGGACTTCTTATTCAGGAAAAACGTCAGCCTGAGATGCATTGTCCTGTTTCAGTTACCGACACGAGTGCTCACACACTGAGCCTTGACCCGTCTTTTTTATTTCTCTCCCTGGTATCTCATTTGTTCAGTGTTTTTCTTCTTGAACAATGTTTGTCGCGCCAGGAACGTGGATTTCTATCAAGTCAAGTTACATGTGCAACAAACAGGAAGGAGGAAAAAATATGTAACATCAGTTGTGCGAATGACAAGACAGTTCATTTTCAGCTACTTTGATATGTTAATTTCTTGAACATCACCTTTCCTGGCAGGTGAAATTACACCACCTGTCATGTTCCACACGCTTTTGAACCAGGTGTCAACATTATCAATGGTAGAAAAGTGGATTCATATTTCTTTTATCCTTGAGTTGTTGCAGAGGCTAAATGTTTCAACAGTATATCCAGCACAACAGAAATAATGAGTTAACTAATCACTTAGCGGATCAGAAGAAAATGAATTGGTAACTGTTTTGATCATGGATGAATCATTTAAGCCGGTTTACTCTTGAAGATGTTTCTTTGGCCTCTGTCATTGACATTATTTTTTACATTTTGCTGGCATAGTCGAACAGCTGATCAGTTAATCAAGAAAACAATTAGCAGTTTATCATTATTATTTTTAGAGGGGCTTTAGAAATTTAACCCTAACTCTTCATCCTTCTTCATCTCTCTAACCTCCAACTTGCTCTCCTCTCTCCCACAGAATATGACAGACACCTAGCAGCTGCAGTGTCAGCAGGGAAAACCATGGCGACAGCCTACCTGGACCCCAACCTGAATAATACCCTCCTGGGAGGCGCTAAGTCACGGCTGAGTGCAGGAGGGTCAGACCGAACCATGGCTGGCTCCGTGGACAGAGTGCTCAAAGTCTTCCATCACTTTGAGACCAACACTGAGAACAGTTGCTGGTCATCCAATATCAGATATGGAGATGCAACTGATGTCAGGGTAAGAAGAGAGACGCACTGTATGTGCAAATACGGACAAATGATTAGAGCATATGGCATCAACAATCTAATCTGAAGAAACTTGATGACTGGTTTTATGATCGATTTGTCTTTGATCGATTAGTTTTTCATAGTTTTTGGACTGCTATGGAGCTCTGCATGCTGGTTTTTACTCTTTTCTACTTTTTTTTTTAGAAAGCCAGAGACAACTACAATGATACAACACAATGATACTCCACACACAAACTTTCTCCTTTTTGTGCAACACATCTTTATTTCATTCTACAAAATTTGCACTTTGTTTATTTTGTCCGTTTTACAACACAGATTTACCCATTTCATGGGATTTTGCTGACAGCAGGAATAGAAACAGATCTCAGGACATATTTTACTACAACTTACCATTGTCACCTTCACAGCAGTGATATTTTGTGGAAGGTAACTGCATTGTATAGAAGTTTTCGTGACATTGTCTCCTATATATTACAGTTTTCCCCCAGCAGCAGTTTTATAGGTGAATTTTTGGTGTTTGTCCTTAACTCAAGGTCCTAGCTGTCTGCTCTGATAAAGGACACTCAGTGCAATGAGATTATTTTGCTTGCAAATACATGTAACCCCAGGACACCATCTGTGCTTGTGTGTGTGTGTGTGTGTATGTGTACCAGTCTGAGTTTACTTAGCAGTATGCTTTTAGAACCACTCCCATGACACAGAAACTGCTTAGTGCTGGTCAAACTTCAGTGGTCACACATGTCACTGCAAACATCCCTCTCCTCTCCTTCTCTGTCCTCCCTTCTTCTCCCCTCTTCTTTCATCACTCTCTCCTTCAGTATCTGGGTCAGACCCCCTAGCGTTTTGCATGGCAACACACATGCTTCTCTGAGCATTGTCGTGCATGTGTGTATGATGTCTGTCAACTTGTTTGGGTGGGAATGTCATATTAAATCACTTGGAATCACCTACACACACACACACACACACACATACACATAGACAGTCTGATGCCCTCATTGACCTGATACAGAATGCCAGACAGAAACACTAGCACAGTTGGCACATTGATGACTTTACAGAGGTTTTTGTTGTTGTTTCTAATAGTAACCATACTTGTGTTCATATAGTTGTATATGTGTTGGACCACTTTATCTTTATCTGTGGATACTTTTCTAAATGATGCTTGTTATGACAGGAGAATTGGGTAAAAAAAAACATGTAGCAGTAAAATTGTTCACTCTTTGTTTGCAGGGAATCATCCAGAAAATTTTGGACATCCACAAAGTACGCTGGACGTCTTGTTTCGGCCTGCGTCTCAGCAACAGCCAATCCAGAGACCAGGTGCACTGGCTCCACCCCGATATGGGCGTTTCTCATGTTAGAGAGAAATATGAACAGGCACGACCAAACGAGGAGTGGAGGTAAGAGAAGACTTGTGTGCATGTGCATCCATCAAACATTCAATCAGTTAGTATGAGGCAACACTAATGTAAGAAATAGAAGATTTGCTGAAGTGTAAAATGCTGCGTTCAGTGCATCAAGTGTTGGATCAGACTGTGTTGTAAGACAACACGAACGACATGCAAAGCCCAAAGACAGCAGATAACTGAGGGCGGCAGGATGCCACTCACAGAAGCTCAGATGCTCAGCAGAAGGATTTAGCTGTTTTCCTGGTTTGTTTGACATTGTTTTTTGAGGTTTTATTTCCTATATATATATAAACACCATATTGCCTATTTTATTGGTCTCGTTTTAAACTGCATCTTTTGCCATTGACATTTTATCAGTTGTATTCCTATTGCCTTTTAATTAAGAAGTGATGCATGCTCCTGAGCTACAGTAATGTCCTTTTGGAATATGTGTTATTTGTCTTTTGTATGTTGTTTGTTGTTTCCTGTTTGGTTTCTGTCTTTTTCATTATTTATCACTGTGCATGGGGCTTACCCTTTGGCGATTAATGAAACTATATAGGCAGATTTTTTGAGAACATTTTTGCAGGAAGGTGCTTCCACGTCCTAAACAAGCATATCTTTTGAAGAAAAGCTGTGATGTCACACTTTATTAAGTTTCCTGCCTTGAGTGGCTGCCTAGAAGTGATTTATTTGGCCTTGTAAATTCAGTGTCCCCACATGGCTAGCTGCAGCAGCCAGCCCCATTGTATACCAAAAGCAGCATAAGTGATTTATTTCAAACAGCGCCGTGGTAAAATAGCATGACCCGTCTGTCGTGTGGTGGTGGGGAGGCCTTGTGTGCGGTGTGGCGTGGTTGTGTTGGATTGTCAGTTTGGATGTTAATGCACTGGTATAGGCTGGCTTTATTGTGGTGGTCTTGGTGCTAATCCTATTGTGAGGTGGAGACCTTTTGAACTGTGACATGAAGAGAGAGGGAACCAGATGCCTTCTTTGTCTAACCAAGTCAACAACTCTGTCTGTTTCTACTTCTGCTCTGTCGTTTCATTTGCATTCTTGCATGTTATATATTTCTTCTCCTTCCTCCTCCTCCAGCCATCTTTCCTCTTCTACTCACCATCATGTCCTTGTTCGTATTTTCTGCCCTCTCTCCTCTCTTGTCCCTTACTGGCACTGGCTTACAGCTCACTGTGCTTTCTCATAGTTTACATTAAACTGGATTGTTTTAACAAAAATAATGCTACCTGTTTCCTATTTTGTCTGAAGCAGCTTGCTCAGATTCTCCATACATGCCCAAAGCATATTTACCAAATTCAAAGACTACTTGAAACTCATAAAAGACCTGTCCCAATGACTTGTCCTGTGAATATAGAAAAGCAGCAAGTCTCAGCTAGTTTTTGATTTTCGCACTTTTAAGTTGGAAAATGGCTTTGGTGCGGCTCCCCATAACATATTCACTCTCTCCTTCATCTCTTCCATCGTAGGTATGAATTAAGGATCCGATATCTTCCAAAGGGCTTTGTGCAGCAGTTTACAGAAGACAAACCTACACTCAACTACTTCTACCACCAGGTACTCATCCTCACACACAAACACAAACACTCGGAGGCACCCAGACACACAAACACTCAGAGGCACCCAGACACACAAACACTCGGAGGCACCCAGACACACAAACATATTTCATTTTCTGCCAGCAGCCAACACTGAGACATATGGCATTGCTAGAAGACTGTGTGTTGGCCTTTGGGTACTCTAGGTCAGTAGGACTGTGTATGTGCTGTGTTTTTATGAGAGATACATTGCTTCTCATTTGTGTCCCTGGAGATTTTTTTTGTGAATATGTTGTGGTATGTATTTGTGTCCTTCAGGTGAAGACTGACTACATGACAGATATCGGGGATCAGGTGGAACAAGATGTAGCTCTCAAACTGGGTTGTCTGGAAATCAGGTGAGACATGCACACAGCAGAGTCCAGGAAGTCAAGTTCAGTGCTTTTGTTTACAGTGCACTGTTCCCGTTTCTTTATGTGTTTGTGTCTATATAAATATATATATATATATATTATCGAAAGCTAAAAGGCGCGATCCCATCAGATTCCTTTTTGCCTCTTTGAAAGTTACCTATGTTGCATTTTGTTGCATTCTTGCCTGAACTAGCAGTTGGGTTCAGTTTGAGTTGAACAATCTGTGTTTGCACTTCAGCTACTCTAGTAATTCTTGTCAACAAATTAATGTCAGTGTTTGCTAATCATTATTCAAAACAACAGCTATTTCTTTTTCAGTGATATTTCCATTGTGATGTGTGCTGTGTACTAACACAGAAAACAAGAGAATAAATTTTAATACATTTTCTCTGTGTCCCGCTGGTTTCATTTCCAGGAGGTTCTTTAAAGAGATGAGAGGAAACGCCCTGGATAAGAAATCCAACTATGAACTACTGGAGTAAGTATTTTCTCCATGAGCAAAGCACACACCAAATCTGGCTCCTCACTTTTTGGACCACATCTTCTGTCTACCTGTGAAACACGTTCAGTAACTCTCTATAACCACGCCAGAGAATTCACAAAGAATCTCAGTTTTTGGTAGAGTTACTCTGTGTCTAGAAAACTGTGCCTGGAAACATTTAAATATCAGAGCTTTGGAGCTGTCCAACTGTGATTCAACACGTTTCATGTACTGGTGCTTAGGAAGTCTACAGTCTGGCTGCAGTTGTATATTTTCAACACAGCTTTAATCTTGACTTTGTTATTTGTATTCATTTACCTGACTACATATTTATTTGTCTTTAACTCTCATTCATTCTTGACTGGTTGCTCTGTCTTTTTTGCGCCCCTGTGTCGATCCACTAACAGCTCTCTGCTAGATGGTAGTCAATGAAGAACATTAACAAACTCCAGTCCTAACAAGGCTTGGCTCTAATGTGGTCTGATTCTAATGAGCTGCCCTCTTCCAGTGCAGCTTTCTTTCTGTCCATCAGCCTAACGAGCTCTCCAATTAACTGAGAAGAATGCACTGTCTTTCCATTGAGATCTCTTTGTCTCTCTTTTTCGTCCCCCCAGTCCTTCTCTGTCTGTCTGTCTCTACTCTTTTTATGCCCTCATCCTCTATTTTTGTCTGTTTTCTTCCTGTGTTATTCCTCTTTGTTTTGTCTCACTCCCTTGCTGCATCTCTCTTGATTGGAAAAAGATGTTGTGTCTTGCATATTTTAAGCTAACAAGAGAAGGAGATGGAAAGTGCTGTTGGGGTTTTGATACACCAAGTTGACAGTTGGCCATCAGGGGCTGCTGGGCATGTGTTGAATGTTCCTATACACTTGGCTCTAGCTTGCCCCGGAGAAATCAGTCAGTCCTGTTTTGTTGAGCTTAACAAACAAATGATTAGCACAACTTTATTAGTTTCATTATTTTTTTCACCTCTTCTTGAACATTTTCTTTGCACATTAGCAAAATCCCAGAAGTAAAGAGTTTATTTTGCAGGTCTATAATTCTAAATATTTCCAAACACTTCCTTTTCCTTGAAAGACACAAAGTTTAAACCAAAGTAAATACTGATTCATTATTCTGTCATCATTAGAAATGCCTGTAGTTTTTGCTTCACTCTGTAGGGTATAATAGCAGCTAATGAGAAATGATAAACTGTCATTACTCCTAAACAATATGAAGTTTTTGAACATTGTCAGGATTTACTGAAATGACACAACTCTAGAATACAGCATTGCAATGGAAATTTATTTTGCACCCAGATATCATACAGTATCACAATGTTGTATATTGTCTACAGTTAGACCAGTGTAAATTTTTCTTTTGCTTTGCCAAGAATACAAAGTACTGACTAGCTGTTCCCCTTTATCCAGCCACAAAACATATGTTCATGTTGGTGATCAGCTGGCTGTAGCTGACAGTGGTCTTAGTGGTTTACGAGCAAATGCAAAGCATTGAATCAGTTGGCCTTTGTCGGTGCTCGTTCTCTGCAAAGATAATAATAGTTGGGGAATGATGTATGACCTATGTTGGAGGAACAAGAGGGATGATGTAAGTCCTTAGTCTGTGTGCCTCACTCTCTCTTTGCTCTTTCCCTCCTCCTCCCCCTCTACTTGTCTTTTCTCTAGAGGAGTTTGAGTCATTAGCTAGCTTCCTGTTTTAGCTCTGTTCATCTTTCTTTGTCTCTGTGGTCTCCCTCTTTGTACTCTTCCCTGCCTCTCTCAATCTCTCTATTTCTGTTTTCTCTCAACCCCGTCTCTTAGGAAAAGATGAGTAGTACTCTGTAGTCAGGACTTAGTCACAGCTTTCTGTTTCTGTTTTCTGTTGCTTGTCTTCAGTTGCACGTCTGCCTGCACTTGTATCTGTCTAAAAGCGGTTGCTAGTAATTTTTCAGCAGAGGAAAAAATAAGCTGCTGAGATCAGATAATGAAAGTAAATGCTTTCCGATTAACATTCCTCTGTGTAATTACAGCATAATAAACACGCCTCTGTATCTCTATCTGTGTCTCGTTACAGGAAAGATGTTGGTTTGAGGCGTTTTTTTCCAAAAGACCTGTTGGATTCAGTCAAGGTGAGTGTGAAGGAGTGAAAAATCCCTGTATACAACTTTCTCCTTTATAACTTTCTCCTTTTAAGATATTTGTGGAAAAAATGGTTCAGTGAAAGGATTTTTAAGCAAAATGTCCCAGTAGCATGACTAAGTCATGCCACCTCCACACTCAGAGGCTGCTATCATGGTGTCGCCACAAGGAACTAAATCTTGTAGTTTCATCTGCAGCTCCCTCATATAAAGGAAGGCTCTTCTGAACTGCTTTTTTTTGAATATGTTGCTTGACGTGTTGTTTGGTCTGTCTGACAACATTTGAAAAAGTCCAAGCCTAGTGTCGATGAATCATGATGAACAAGAGAACAGAGCAGAGCAGAACAGACTCTTTACAGATGAGTGTGATAAATATTTACTTTTCTGTTGGCTTCACCTTTTAAAGATCTTTTGGAAAAATAAACACATTGACGTTCTTGCAGAGAGCAAAGCAGCAGCTTCCAAACTCTTAGCCTAGCTTAGTACAAAACATGAAAGCAGGAGGAAACAGTCAACCTGCTCTGACTGAAGGTAAAAAAAAACACCTCTGAAGCTTATTAATTTTATATGATATCTTTTTGTCCAATTTCTACAAAAACTGCATGGTGTAATAACAACCTGTTGTGGTTTTATGCATTTGTGTGCTGGACTGTTTCTTGACTGGGAACTGCCAGTCTGCCACACTGCCCAAAACTGCATATTTCACAGCTCAGACATAATTAGTTTATTAATGAGCCTTAGAGATGTTGATAGAAGATTGTGTTACCTTTGGTCAGATACCAGCTAGCTATTTCCCCTGTTTTCAGTCTGTACGGTAAAGCTCGACTTGGCTAATGTGTAAATAGTACAGACTGAGCAGCACAGCTTGGTTAGATTGAAACACTGTTATTTGTTCAGTTTAATTGTATTATGAAAAAGTACCGGGGTTTGTTCTGAACTGCGTTTACACTGATTTGTGGCAAATCTTCAGCACCCTGCATTTACAGTTTTATTCAGTTGGTTTAAACTGAATCTGACAGATTTTTATTGTGCCTGTTTGTATGTGACGCCTCAGTGTGCTTGCATAATGAACAGTGTCTGTGTCAGTGATAAATTTACGGCACGCGTTTATGGGGAGGGTTTTTAGTGTGTGTCTTTATGTGTTTGTGTGTGTGTGTGTGTGTGTGTGTGTGTGTGTTTGTAAGAAAGGCCTAGTGACCCGAAAAGGTCTTGATGTCAGCAGGCGGGCAGACAGATGCTCTGTAGAGGGAGAGAAACTGTGTGAATGTGTGTGTGCGTGTGTGTGACCCTCGGGTCATGTTTAAATGACATTTCAATGAGGAGGGCGGGGGAGGCAACATTGTGCGTCTTCTTTGGG